>CATIWF010163792.1:0-42155 GCA_949630135.1 Balakata baccata
CCATTTTGGAATATTTTATGGAATTTATAAATATGTTCTGTTATCTGCCCTGTTTTAAACTTTAGGCAGTTTTGGGACACCAACTTTGCTTCTTCATATCTTACAACGTGTAAGTCATATTTTAATGAAACTTAGTATACAAATAGATATGTCCAAATGGAACATTTTTCATGTTTACTTTCATCTATTCTGCTTCTAGGGTTCTCATATGGTAGTGTAATTTCGACTGGTCAGAAACAGGGCTGGCATCCGGACCAGTCTGACTTTTGAAGGCCATAACGCACAACATACATAACATATTGAGGTGAAATTTGTTCCAAACTTTAGCTAAGACATGTACCTATAACTTTACTGTTTTGACCATTTATAGATTATGTCTATAAGAAACTCAAAATTGGCAAACAACGGACAGGATCTGCCCAGGGCACTAAGCAGGCAGCTCAAATATGGAACATGCATGACTCTCTTGCCTATAACTCAACATCCGCCCATAAGCTGATCCTAAAAGTTTTTATGCAACTAGATAACACATATATATACAACTTTTATATATGAGTTTCCTCAAATATCGACTATATCATATAGAAACAAAATTAAAACTGTAGATGATTCAGCTAGGTTCCTCAATGGAACCAGTTTCAGTCCGATACCAATATCTTTCCATAGACACCAAATCATGCAAAACCATTTAATAGCCTTAACCCTAAGACATAAAGCTACAAGTTTGGTGTTTTGTGCTTCTTCAGAATCAGCCTTTAGCATTAAGAAAACGAGACCCCAAATTAGTAGTACAGAAGCAGAATCCGAGAACTTTGGTACATAATATTTAGCAACTTTCTTACCATAAACCATGACCCATCAATACCCAAATCATGATTAACAACAAAGAAGGAATAATTACTCACCTGAGAAATAATTTTTGGCTGGAATTTGAGAAAAAATTTGAAGAAAAACGAAGGAGAGAAGAAAGAGACTATGGCTGGAAGGGATAAGGCAGCAGCCCCCTTTGACTTAGCCATTTTATCCCATTTTAATTTTTTTGATTTCTCTTTTTTTTTTGTTAACTTTTCTGATATTTTTAAATAATAAATAATAATAATAAATTAATTTATTATTATTATTATTATTTTGTCTACATATTTTTATATACCTAGTACCAAAAATACTATCTAGTCAAATTGTCTACTTTAATTAATTTCACTATACCAAATTTCATTTGTTTCTAATTTAATTCTTTTATTTAATTTCATTTTCATTATCTTGTGTCCTTATTTAAATTATAACTAGACACGTACGACTTTTTCCTATTGCGATAAACCGACCCGTGTCAAGTCTATCTCGTGAATATGTTTACGCCAAAATTTCTACGTATGCATGTGTTTCGTGTGAATGAAATGCGTGTCATAATGCATGTGGAAAAGTCGAGGGTGTTACATTTTGTCTTTTTATTCTCAAAATAATGGCAAGCAATAGTAGAAGAAGCAATTTTAGTTTTAACAATTTTTTATCAACATGAAAAATTATTATAATTTTGTTAATGTAAAGGATGAGAAGGAGGAGGTGACGAACAAACACATCACTCAAGAAAGCCAAAGAATGAGATGTGGTATTAATAATGGGACAAATGTGGCTCAAGGGTTTGAAACAAAAATTCTCTCCTCCGACATTTTCCAAATTTATTTCAAGAAAATACAAAAAAAAAAAAAAGATAGCTAATTTGAAGTTGTGTGCAACTATCTTGCACAAACTTACAAATTTAAAGTGGAAGGTAGGTATGATACTTTCCAGAGGCATTTACAAAATAAATATGCAGCTCATCTTGGCATCAAGAAAAAAACAAATTCAAATTTACAGGTTTGTCTCCTAATACTCAATTATTTCAATATAGTGATAAAAAAAATAAAAGATAAATGAAAAAAATGATAAGTATGGAACATTTAGCTTTTAGTTTTGAAGAAAAGTTAGTTTTGTTAGTCAAAATGTATTAAATCCTACTACTAAATGTGTTCCAAGAAATACTCTTAAATGTACTTTATTTAAAATGTATAACGGAAATAAAAAAAGAATTGTGTAAAAATATTTATGTCTTTGAATGAACGTGTCACAATTTGTAGTGATATGTGTAGTGATCACTGGCGCATGCATTCATATATAAGTTTAACATATCATTAGACTGATAGTGATTGGAAAATATATAAAAAAATTGTTTGCATTTAGAGTATTTGATGAAATACATACCTAAGGCAATATATTTAAAATGATAAAAAATATTTTGAAAAAATACGGTTTAGTTCATAAAATTTTTGCAATTGGTTTTGATAATGCGGCAGCAAACACTACTTCTATTAGAGATTATTAACATTTATGTTAACCTAATATCGGTGAAAATTTTTTTCATATTATATGTGCGTACCATATTTTAAATTTATGTGTATAAGATAGTTTAAAAGTATTGGGTGATACAATTGGTCCAATAAAATAAACAATTTCATATTTATGAGGACATCTTCAAGTAATGAAATCATAAGCATGATTTTATCGTAAAAATGACAAAAAAATCCAAGATATTTCTACAAGATGTTTCTACTCGTTAGAATTCAACATATGAATTAACCAAGTCATTCAGATATAAAGAATTATTGTACTCATTTGTTTCAACTAATGTGCAACAAATTAATTTATATTCATAACATTAGGACGTTTGTCAAAATCTTTTAGAGATTTTGAAAATTTTTAATGATGTAACATATATTTTAAGTGGTGTTTATTATCCTTTATGTTATTTATTTTTGATTCAATGTACTAATATTATTGATGTATTTAGGTTCTGTTTATTTGCGGAAAATAATATGTTTCTATAAAATATTTTCTGATTATAAAATGCTTTATTTTTCGTTGTTTGGTTGTACACATAAAATCTTAAGGAAATTATTTTCTAGTGTTTAATGTATTTTGAAAAATATTATTTTCTTTTGTATATAAAAAGCTATTAAAATATTTAAAACATTTCAAAATTTGATATTTTTAATTTATAATTATGTATAAAAGAAAATTACATAAAATAATAATTTAAAAAAAAATTTCCGGTGACCAGCGCCATTAATCGGCTACCGGTGATAGTCGGAGATCACTGTAAGTGAATTTCAGTAGTTAATATATTAATTAATATATATTCAGTTAGTTTTAATATAAAAAGTTTTATTTATGTAAGTGTGTTAAGATTCGGAAAATAACTTATCATTCTTAAAAGAGGAAGTCATTTTCCTGAAAAATGACTTAGTTTTTCCTTCGACCAGAAAATTATTTTCCGTTGATTAATTTTTCTGGATACAGAAAAATACAGAAAATATTTTACTGAAAAATATTTTTTGCAAAATAAATAGAGCTTTAAAAAATATATAAATAATGTTATTTTGTATGATATTATATTTATCATAAAAAATAAGTGGTTAGCCTATTTTAAATAGTTAAATTAAACATATCGAACATCAATTATGGAGTGTGTCATAGGATAATACCTAAACTTCAATTTGAAACGGAAAAATATTTATTATTTGATTTTGTAATTCAAAAGAACTTTTATGTACCACCGTCAACATACATAATTGCAGGCTGAAATGACAATGTCACATTATTAATATTTTAATTTTAATTAAAATGACATTGAAAAATTAAATCCAAATCACTATTATCTATTTAATTTATATTTTAATTAATTAAAATAAAACCATTATAAAATAGGAATTAAAAATCCAAAAGCAAATGTCTGAAACCCGATATTCCTTCTTTGCTTTTGTTGTGCGTTCCATTCTTCCTCTTGTTGTTAATTCTTCCTCCTTTCTTCATTGTCCCTAAACCCTAAATCTTCCACCACTAAATGTTGTTGCAAAGAGCAAATAGCATTTCGCTTGGTGTTACAAAGAACAAATATTGCATTATGGCTTCGGTTTAAGGATACTCGAGAAAGCATTTCGTTTGGTGTTGCAGAGAATAAATTTGGTTTCTGTTTTTGTTAGGGATACTCGAGAAAGCTATTGGTTTTTGTTGTGGATTCCATTAGGGTTTCAGTTTAGGGATTTCCGAATTTTAAATTAAATATGCTAAAGAGAGGTTGTCTTTTTATATAACTACATTCGTAGTTTGTTTTATGTAAACTCAATAAATTCTACATCATCAATTTCAATAATATTTTAATATTAAAATATTGGTGATATGGCACTGCCACATCAGCATGATGTTATATTATGTATGTTTGAAGATAATAGACAAAAGTACTTTTATCTTACTAATAAAAAAATAAATATTTATCTATACAATTTGAAGTTGAGGTATCATTCTATTATACACTTCCCTTCTATGTAACTTATCCATTTTAAATTTATTTCTATAATTAATCTTATATGTTATATTTTTTTATCCTAAATGTAAAATTGAATATTTATAAAATTATTCTGAATGTTTTGATGTAAATGATGTTAATATTGATGCAATAATAAATGAAATTAGAGGAAATACTAGTAAATTATTTAATAAATTTAGTAATTTGTATAATATTCATACTTCAAATATTTCTTATAGTTAGGATGAGGTTGAATCAGAAAGGGTGAGAAAGGTGATCGTTTAATGTCAAAAAGTATTAAAAAAAAAACTTCAATCGTTCATCGATTCATCTGAACTTGACATTTATCTAACAACAGATTTTGAGTTTGATGATAACAAAACAGGTAAAAATTTTCCTTTTTTTGAATGATGAAATCGCCACCAAAACACTTATTATGCCCTCTCTCAGATTGCAAAACAAACATTCAATGTGGAAAATAATATTTTGGACGAAATGCAATCTAACTTAGTTCCCGAATTATTAGAAACTCAAGCATATATGCATGGATGACGGAGCTAAGACAACTAGAATTTATAAAAAAAAGGGATTTGACTATAAAATATTGATTGAATGAATCGTTGACACATCTAACACCCGCAGTTCAGATTAAATACAATAGAAGGATAGTTAACAAATTTAAAAAATAAAAAAACTACATTGACTTTAATTTCTCTAAACCTCGATAAGAATACGTAGACAACTTAATTAATGATAAAAAATTAAGTTGAAGCCCAATTATTATTATTAATTTAAAATAAAAAATTTAAAATTAAGTTAATTTTTATTTAGAATAAAATTATTAATTTCATTTATTTTAATGTATTATAGTCCAATTTATTTATTTTTCAAATTTATTATTTTTTAAAATTTTTTCAAATTTAACTTAAAAATTTATTACTTCTCATTTTTTTTCTAACTTAATTTTTTTTTTCAATTTATAAACAAATTACTAATAAGACATTAAAATTTTATTTTCAAAATTAACTCCAATTAATTACAATTTATATGAATAAAAGTTATACGTACACTATTTTAATTTTAATTGTATTTATTTAATTTCTAAATTAATTTAAATTATTAAAATTTATTATAAATTAATAATTAAAAAATTAAAAAAAAATAATAGGGAAACCATCCGGACCAGACCAAAACCGCCCTACCGCCTGGACCTTTGGCCACCTGTGGACCTGAATACTCATCCTCTACACGCTGAGAACAAAAAGGAAAAAAGATTGGTGAAGCTTAAAGCCACCACGGATTGTACTTTCATCCCCGTTGCTTCTCTCTCTCTCTCTCCATAGAGGAAATGTTCTAAATTATTTGTAACAATAATGATAAATACACATGTTACGGGAAATTCGTCAAAACAATAACTCGTATTTACGTGTAGAGAAAGAAAAGACAGACATAAAAACAGAGTTCTGTAGCATATTAGTTTTCAGAGCAGTTCTATTTTTAAGTTAAATGGTCAGCAATAGCAACCTCCTAGAACATCACTTGCCAGGATTCAAAGTTGTTTTCTTACTGCAGAAAAGTATTCAACAAACACTGATCCTGCGAAAGCAATGTCAAGGAATCTCCACACATTTTTATATCAGAGTTGCAACGTTAATGACAAATCAGTAGGTAAGCTTTTAATACTTACCATGCTCTTTTCGATCACTCAGGAACAAGCTTGTCAATGGCCAAATAATAGCTTCCAACAATTATAGATGATGCCAACCCACTCCGAGCCATTCGCAACCAGATCCCACGATACAAGATATTCCTGTCTGATGGATGTATCCCTGTAAGTCTCTCAAATCTGTTCCCTGGTCGCCTCCATTTCAACAGTCTCCTCTCCCAGGAAATATACTACAGGAAAATAATACAAGAGCATAAAAGCTACACAATTGAAGCTGGAATAAAGGTAGACAATACAAAAGCATGCAGTCATAGCAACAAAGCAGCAATTCATGGAGCTTCTTGCTAACATGAACACCTATAAAACATATATATGATGTAGCATCAAATGTGTTTTAATTACTAAACGATAACAATAAAAGGTAACCATATAGAGTTCATTCGAAATAGCCATTGGATTAAAGGAATGTGCAAAAAAAAAATTTGGCTGTTTAATAATATTTGACAAGTTGCCTCATTTGCAAATAACTAAGGATCATTCCATGCTTTGTCCTTCAATGCACATTTAAATACTTAGAGATGAAAAATAGTTGGAGAAGACATTGCGCAAATATTAGCCAAAGTTGCACACAAGAAGCAATATTAAATTGATTTGGGTATATTCATCAACATCTTGGACACTGTCCCTTACTTTGGACTGTCCAGCTTCCAACCACTCCGTAAGCTGCATACTATAAAGGTGTAAAAGTGCTGTGATAGTGTACGGTATAACATGAATATGCACAAACTATTTTAAACAGGAATCATACCCTAGGCAACACAGTACACTGTGATCGACTTCTGGCAGTGTCAAAACAATGAGATGCAGCAGCAGCAACAGAACCAGAAAATCCGGCTGCAAGACTAACCGCCATAGAAGAGAGTGGCCCAATTTCTTCATCAGACCTGATTGACAAAGTTAAGAACTTCAGGAAAAGGAATAAAAGAAGAAATATCTAGGAAGCGATAATTCCTGAGAATATATGAAGAAATGGGTATGAATGTTTTGCTATGGTGTACTTTTTCTCTCATACATTATCTCATCATGTGGTAGGTAACCACAATGGAAGTGTCTTCGTTAAAAACTTCTGACAAGAAGAAAGTTCCTCAAATGTTCTGTACATCTAGATTAGATGAGGGCCCAATACACAATACATGATATATTGGTGGCCGAACATATAACTGTTGGTTAAAAGGGTCTTTTGCAGCATTCATACGATGTACACACTAGGTTCTCACAACCAAAAAACACTTTATTCAACCAAAAACCAAATATGTCTTAGCGGCTACAACCTCATACAGAGAAATAAAGACTAAAATTGCTAGAGTCCATTTAAATATTTAATATCTTAAACATTTATATAGAATTTCATAAATGGTATTATTAAAATAAGACTATTAAGATAGTCTTTTTAGAATAAATTACATTTCAAATTTTTACCACTGAAAGAAGAATAAGAATTAGTTTGAGTCCTTTCAAAGACCGACTAGAATTAGGATAAGGAATCCGGCTATATTTATTTGGCAGAACATAAACTACATCAGTATATCATCTCAATTGACTAAGAGTCTAAGACCAAGTGATGCACCTGAAAATAAGATCCAAAATAATCTGCGGAGTTGGAATTAAGCACCACCTCCAAATGCAGAGTTTTTTCAATACATACAAGCCCTATACTTGACTCATTATGGAAATCATTAACCAATAATATATATTTGTGCTTCAGACAAGTGAAACTAATCAATCAACCAACATGAGATTTTCAATGCCATAACATAACATTGTTGATTATCACAATGCCACAAGTAAAGGATTAATTTGAAAGCCTCTTGGAAGAATATTTATTTGATCCATAATTATTTTGCACCCTTGGGTTTGGTTGAAACAATAGATATATCAAAAATTAGATTAATATACTTTTGGCAGTATCAGCAAATTTACTCCTCCAATCTTATTTGTAGGTTGGGGGATTGAAATGCAAGCAAATGAAAGAATATTGCTGACATGAAAGTTTACAGAAACTACAGGAAATAAATTACTTAGTATAGAATACCAGGGGGCACATGTCCATACCTAGGTAAAGGATCCATCCCCACTGCCTTCCAGTCAAGCATTGCTCGGTGCAGGAATTGCCAGCTAGAAAAGAATATCCCACCATAAATAGAATCTCGAACAAGTCCAGACCTGAGGCCTCTCCATAATGCTGTCCAACCTTCCAAAGAGATGATTTTTGATGGCTTCTGCACATCATAGACTTTTGGTGCCTTCCCAGAGCCAGTTATCATCCAAGGGTACTCTTGAAAAGCACCAACCAAATATGGGTGTTTAGCAGATAGGGTGGACACAAGGGCAACTGAATGGTTCAATGCTGTCTTATCTGGAGTATATCCACTTAGTAGTTTAGCAATCAGAGGTGAAACAGCTTTACTCTCAGTGATAGTGGTAGACCTTGGAATACATGATGCAGAAGTGACCTGTGAACGAAGTTTAATAATTTCAAATGGAGAGCTTATGACAGACTCCACAGCACCAGCTGCCATTCCCGCCATGAGAGCCTCAGAGACATACACATAATTGTCTTCTCGGCCATCTGCCAAAAAGTAATTGAAACCAATATGACAAGTTTTCAGCACTCTGCCAAATAGCCAGCCTAGCCATAGTTGTCCAACTAAGATTCAAACTGAGAAATGTAACTTTCATTTTGATAATCGAGAATCAAATCAGAAGATCTCCTACAAAGTCTCAAAATTAGGTAAAATACAGTATCTGTGCATGTAAAATAGGTAAAGTACATCACAAATTATGTATTTTGTCAAACATAAAATTCTCATTTTATGCTTTACAATATACTAATACATATGATATAATAAAATAATAAATTCTTATTCCATAATACCTAAATTATAATTATTGTGCATGTATGAGAAACTCCCACTGTAACTGAACCAAACAATAAAATAATAAATATAAATAGTGGAATACATTAATAGGTCACAGCAGATTAGTGTATAAATTGTCATAAAAACAATACCAAACAGCAAGAAGTAAATAAAAACTAAAAATAAATAAATAAAAGGGAGAGAAAGAAGGAAAAGAGTTGCAAGTAGATGAGCAAAACCTGAAGGAGGGTTTACAAACTCTTTACACAGTAAAATTAAAGTTAATCCAAGAATTAATTGAATCGATCAACTGCATTGATTTACTCAGGTCACAGTTAAATCACTTGATTCAATCACTATTCAGATTCATTTTGGTTCACCCTATAAATACATTCCAAAGGACATTAATTCTACCATTTTGACCTTACAAAAGCCCTTAATAGAACACTCCATCGTACATCATCTTCCTATCCATATCATCACAGCATTGGAATGTTGCAAAAACATGCAAATAGAAAATAAGTAAATTGAAGAGATTACCTTTATAAAAAGCTGTCAAAACTTCATAAACTCCAAAGCGAGCTCCTAAACCAAGTATTTTCCCTGAGATCAACCACCCAAACCCACTATACAAGCCTGAATGCTCATGCATGAGCAGAAATGTGTCAGTTTACTAACTGTAAACAAGCATTTATAGAAAAGAACTCCATAGAATTACATGCTAATGAAGAAGCAAAGGAGATATATGTACATGGACTACTAAGTTGATATATTTCAGCAATTTTTAAGCACAGCTAATCCCTTAACAGCATTAAGTCTAAATTAGAGTTTTTCCTTAGCAACTTATAATTCATTTGTTTTTTCTTTTTTTCCAGATTTCGGTTATATAAAATATTAAATCACATTCCAGTAAGTTCTAGAAAAATGATATCTAACCCTAGAACAAAAGTTTAAACCGTAGCTAATTTCTGAATCTTTCTCCATCATATTCACTCGTTGGCCTTTCCACCATTTCAAATTTTTCAACATCTCAAAAAAGTTTTGTCACTCCATCAGTGCCAGGACAGAGAACCTACCAATCTTATTCCCGATACAATAAGCACAAAGCATGACTATGATTACCAGGAACACAAATCCATTGTTGTCTATATCAAATGTTTAAATGATCCTAGGCCAGTTGAATAAAAAAATTAAGAAGGAAATTAGGAAAAGCAAAGTAATTGATCAGATAAGCAAAGTATAAACTAAAAGAACTTTGAAGTATACCAGAAAAATATAGACCTGAATTGCCAGATGACGAACGAACTCTGTTTAAAACATGCTGCAATCTTAATGGTTTATTGGAACTCGAACCAACCTGTTATCCCAACTCAAGAAAAAAAAAAGGATCAAAATTAATTTGCAAAATGATCGAGCCGGTATGTGTAAAAAGAAATGCACAAACCTGGAGAAGAACTTTGGTAGTATCAAGGGGGTAAGTAAGAGCTGTGCCTAAAGTCACCGACCCAGCAGCCGCAATGGTATGCGTTGCAAACAAGTGGTTCTTCAATAATTCATCCATTACTTCTAACATTCACGCCCCCGACCCAAAAAGAAATAGTCTCTAATCAGTTCAGATACATAAACATTTTTGTCCAATGCATGCCGCTTGTTCGATAAAATAGCTCAACGAAATCCGTCTCACTTTACAATGGAGGGCCAATAAATGCGATTTTGAATCGAGAGATTTGCTATCATCTATTACATCTATTACATATATATATATATAATTCATCCAAGTTTACTCGCGCATTTTACTCTTATGCCCTTAATGATCTTAGACTCTTCCTTTATCCAGCAACAAAATGTCACCGTTTAGTCCCTTTATCAATACCCTTAAAATATCATTCAAAATGAACTCCAGGAAAATCCCTACCCCTAACTCATCAATCTATCTTCTCCCTCTACATCTCTATTTCCTGCCGCCTCCCCACATTTTCTCCCTTTTTCCTCCTTCCAACTAAGACTGAATACATTTTTTGGTCCAAATATTATTAAAATATCTAGATCCATCAAAAGTAAAATCATCAGGTAACAATGCAGTTCGGTTTTGGATATTTTTTCTTGGTTCTTTGGTCTAGTTCAGAAAGATCCAATATCCGTGTACAATCCTACTTGGCTAGTTGAAATTGAGCCTTGTATTATAGTTAGTGCCCAGCTCCCTCGGTTGAGAGAAGGATATTCCATTCCAGATGATTATGAGATGTTTGCCACAGATGCCTGTAGGGCAGGATAGTTGTTTATGACGAGGCGCTTCATTCTAGTCTAGGGTTTCCTCTTGATCCGTTATTGGAGGATATCCTACATTTGTACTATATCCCTTTTAGCCACTTGACACCCAACAGTTGGCTGCAGATATTTGGGTATCTGGAAATCTGCTAGGATTTGAATCTTATTCCATCCCTAAACGTGTTCCAATTATTCATGTTCATTGGGCATCAAAACTTCTCTGGTCGCATTGGGAGGAAGATATTTGCCCATCCTTCGAAGACACGCCGTAAATGGACAGATCGTTTCTTTTGGTTGGAGAAACTTGGGGGTTGGGGCAATCTCCCTTCTAAGTGGAATGTTGAGCCTAACAAGGGAGTTAATAAGATTCTTCTGTCTCCTCAAGAGCAAGAGGACATAAAGACAATTATGGCAAGTGTTCCTCTATGTGGATTTTTTGGGTTGAACTTAGTTGCTGAAAGAGCACAGAGAGAATTCGAAGAGAGAAAAAGTGGGGCTGGTCAAAGGGTACTCATAAGATCTCGTAGTGGGCTTGTTGGAGCATCAGTGACTAATTCTATAGCTCTTATTCAGAACAGCCCTCCTAGCAGTCCTTCGATACCTCCTCAAGGGGAGTTCCCTCAAAGTGGGTCTAGAGGTTATATTCAAATTGACCTTCCTTTAGATAGCCCTGTGATACCTTCTCAAGGTATCTCTCAAAAGAGAAGGAAAAGCATTAGTGTGAAAACCTGTCTTGGAGGTTGAGTTCTCTATGTAGAGATTGCTCAGTTGATCTTGTTTTGTTTTGCTCTACTTGATATTTGTGGAATTACAGTTGCTGAGTTTCAGTTTCGTTTTGCAAGGGAAGCTGTGGCATAAGAATTGGAGCGATGGGCAAAGCATCGTAAAATAGGCAAGAGTGGAGCTCCACTATGGTCGGCTACTGGTGTACCCTCTCCCAATGGTCCCAATGTTAGTCTCTTTGCTGTAGTAGCTAGAGGTGCATTGGAGGTTGTTAAAGGTGACAAGCTTGATGTTGTTGTCGCTCTTGAAGTTCCAAAGGTGAAATCTCCATTAGGGAAGACAGTGTTTGTTTCATTACCTTCGAAGGGACCTACTGCTACTAGTAAAAACATAAAGTCCTTGCCTGTAACCCAAGTATGCCGCTTGAGCGAGGCTCCTAGTGTTGGTCTCATTTTATTCGCTTCGGGGTCTGCAAAATCCCTTTATCCCACTCTAGATTAATAATTAATAATGTAAGTGAGTATTACCCATTTAACTATATTAATTAAAATACTTGGACCCCTTTCTCATATTTTAAAAATCCTTATTTTTAATATTTTTTTATTATATTTATACAGATATCTTTTTAAATAAGTATGTTATACATATAAAAAAAATATTATTTTGTATCTTGTAATAAAATATATATTTTTACACTAGAATATTATATTTTATATTGTACTTATATACCCCATTATATACACTACATAAAAAAAATCTTTGATAATATATTATAATACTTTATTAAAATATAACAAAATTAATTTAGAACTTTAATCTGCTGTCTGTCTGGATTTCCTTCTTCTTCTGATATATATTCTAATGTTCTAAATCTTTTGAACCTGCATGAGAAAAATTTATTTGCGCTAAGCTAATAGTTTAATGGTATTTCATAGGATAAAAATCTTATATACATATGTTAATTCATGTCAATTTTATCATACTGCATACATTGCAAATTAATCAATCAAAATATATATGTTGATCATTCATAACTTAGAAGTTCATCTTTCTTAACTTACAAATTCATCATTTAATAACCATCTTGTATACAATAATCTAATTAAATTATTTCAAAGTCATTATTATTTTATATATATACATTTATTTAATTTTTTTCCAAGTCCATAACATCCGTATCCAAACTCATTAATAAGAATATGAGGTTATTATTCTTGACTTTTTAAGTATGCCCTTACTAGCCTTTTTTAATTAATGTCATCACCGATTTTTGAATAATGCCATTATTTTTTTTAATATTGCCATCATCGGCTTTCTTTTTGATAGTGATATCACCGACTTTTCTTACAATAATTAAGCTGTGCGTGCATTTCACTCAACCCCCGATTGACATATCAAACTATCATCTATTCTAGTTTTAGACTAGGCGTACTTGAGTTTTGACATTATTAATTTTTTTTTTTAATTTACAAATATCACACAATGATATATTATATATCTCATATATAATAGTAAGATTAAAATTTTCCAATATTTATCACAATTACACATCATAGTACATGAAAAAGACAAAAATGCAAATTCCATTTATAAGGCAGATTTCGGTCCTAGATTTGAGCCCTAATTTGGCCATAACTTTTGATAGAAAATTTGGACTCCATTGATTCTTTTGGAAAACTAAAGTTAAGACAATAATATAAAAGTTCATAGAAGACCACAAGATCAGAATTACACATCATAGTACATGAAAAAGATAAAAATGAAAATTCTATTTATAAGGTAGATTTCAGCCCTAGATTTGAGCCCTAATTTTGGATCATTTATAATATGATTCTGATCTTGTGTCTTCTATGAACTTTTATATTATTGTCTTAGCTTTAGTTTTCAAAAAGAATTAAGGGAATCCAAATTTTCTATCAAAAGTTATGGCCAAATTACCAAGTGGTGTTCATTAAATTTTTGTCCAAGAATTTATTGGTTCACTTAGGTCTAAGATTTTGTAGCCGATTTTTTACCCAGTTACAAATGAAATTTCAACTTATGTTCTCATAATATTTTTAGTACTATGTGTTAGCTTTCATATCCAATTAGGGTACCTATTGGTTTCATTACAAATTAATTAATTTCATGACCTTATGTATTCAAGTTTATACCCAAAATTTCCAGATCACAAATACATTCATAAGACTTAATATTTCACACCATTATACCACAAAATTTAAAGGGCAACAATTTAATATACTACATTGCAACCCATAAACAAACATTATACACAAGATTACATATTTATTAAGACATGCAAGATTTTTATCCAAGAAGTACTTACTTAGGTAGCCTCAAATATTCTTCTTTCTTCATTTTTAGGTAGTATTTTCCTTCCCTTTATCCACCTTTTGATGGACACTCCCTTGCCCACTTGTTTGACCTTAACAAAACAATCAAAATTTCTTTCAATGCCACACATATAACTAATATTTATGCATGACTTATATCTAGTGTTCTAAATGCTTTTCCACCTCTTTCAATATCTTTAATTCTTCCTTTCTTTACCTCATTTAAGTGCATTATAACCATTGGTCATTCTCACTAATCACAACCAAAACAACCTCACTAACTAAATGATCTTTTTCTTTACATTCATCACCTTCTTATCACTAATCCACTATTAATTACTTCTAAATATATTCTCCTTAATTTCCCTTCATTAGGTAGCCCCAAACACCTCCTCATAGGTCCTTATACTTTTAGTTTCCAAGCCATAAAATCAACAACCTAAGGCTCAACTCCATCATTTCCCAACATACAAACACTTCTCAACACAAGTCACACAACATCAACACAACCCTAATATAATAATTCCAATTACAACAATCAACTACAAGGGTCTCAATTATGTGGAAAAAGGTTGAATATAAGAAGAACAAACTCACTTTGATGCATCTCTAGCTTGGCCAAAATCCCCTTCAAATTTTCTTCCTTTTTATCTTTTGTTCTTCCTTCCTTCTTCCTTTCTAGATTTCTTTTATGGTGGAACCTCTCTAATTTCTTAGTTTCTCTCTCTCTAATTCTTCTTTTCCACTCTTTTAGAAGTTTGGTGGAAGGAAAAATGGAGAGTTAGAGGAGATGGGATGGCCGGCCATAGGGGAGAGAAAATGAAGATGACTTTGGATAAGTGAAAAATATGCCATCAAATTTGATTTTTGTACTAAGGTTAATGTATGTGGGTCCCACTAATTAGTTTAATCTCTTCCTAATTAGTCTAATCTCTTCCTATTGCTCCATTAACTTAATTAATCTTGATTAAATTTTAATTATGAGAAATTTCACTTCCACCACATGATTCCTTAATTCTTACAAATTTTCCCTTAACAATTTTGATAATATCGATTTTGTCCTTAAGGTGATTTTAAAATTTTCTAATTCTTCCATAAACCTTTTAATTCTCATATGCTAATATCCCTACTTATATTCCCTTATTATTTGTGATTTTGCCATAGGTCTAAATTTAGACTCTGATTTAACCAGCGTGCTCAATTAAAACCACACGTGACCGGGGCCTAAATCGCCGGACATTACAACTCTCTCCCCTTTAAGAGAATTTCATCCTCAAAATTTACCTGATTGGTTAGAGTTGAATAACTGGGGATATTGAGCCTTCATCAATTCTTTGCTTTCCCAAGTGGTTTCTTCTACCGCGTGATTGTGCCAAAAGATCTTATGCAAAGGCACTTTTTTGTTCCGTAGGTCCTTGATTTCCTAGCTAAAATTGCCATAGGCTCTTCTTCATAGGTCAAATCTTGTTGCACCTCTATGGATTCCATATGTATTACATGTATCGGGTCCGATCTGTATCTTCTCGACATTGATACATGAAATACATTGTGAATCTTATCTAATTATGGAGGTAGAGCCAATCTATAGGTCACAAGGCCCACACGTTCAAGTATTTCGTATGGTCTAATAAATCTAGGACTCAGCTTCCCTTTCTTACCAAATCGTAATACCTTTTTCCAAGGTGAAACTTTTAAAAATACCTTATCTCTGGTAGCATATTCTATCTCTTCTTTCCAAATTAGCTTATGACTTATGTCGATTAGTTGTAGCCTTCAATCGATCTTTAATCAATTTCACCTTTTCTTCTGTCTGTTGCACCAATTCAAGACCCATTAGCTTTTTCTCACCAAGCTCTGTCCAACACAAGGGCATCCTACATCTCCTTCTATAAAAGGCTTCATATGGTGCCATGCCAAGACTAGCTTGATAGCTATTGTTGTAAGCAAATTCTATCAGTGGCAAATGTGTATCCTAACTACCTTCAAAGTCAATTATACAGCTTCTAAGCATGCTTCCAACAATTGAATAACTTGTTCTAACTGTCCATCCGTTTATGGGTGAAAAGTTGTGCTAAATGTGAGTCGAGTTCCCAAAGCCTGTTGCAAACTTTTCCAAAATTGTGATGTGAATCGTGGATCTCGATAAGAAATAATGGATACTGGCACTCCATCCAATCAGACTATGTCATTGACATATATTTCTGCTAGTCAACTCAAAGGATAATCCATCTGCACTGGTAGGAAGTGACTCAACTTGGTAAGCCTATTGATAATTACCCATATTGCATCGTGTTTCCTCTATGTTAAAGGCAAACCAGACACAAAATCCATCAGGATCCTTTTCCATTTCCATTTTGGTATAGCAATAGGCTACAACAAACTAGATGGTACTTAATGTTCTACTTTCACTTGTTGGCATGTCAAGCATTTGGTAATGTACTCAACAACATCCTTCTTCATTGCTGGCCACTAATAGTGAGTCTTTAAATCCTAATACATTTTATTGCTCCTAAGGTGCATAGTATAAATTGTGTTGTGTGCTTCTTTCATAATGGTCTACTTCAATTCACTAACATTTGGCACATACAATCTTCCTTTATAGCTTATACACCTATCTTATTCAATTACATATTTGGGTCTCTCCCCCTTTTTCATAGCCTCAACTCTATCCATCAACTTCTAGTCCTGCCCTTGAACTTGTCTCACTTGTTGTCTCAAAGTTGGTTGAACTCATAATTCTGTGAGAGTCTTTATGCTTAGTGCATCCACCACAATATTCGCTTTGCTTGGTCGGCCGTGAAGTAGTTTGTAACCTCAAAGCTAGGTCTCGCACTCACAAGTTTTCTATAAGGAAAATCCTTATAGATACAATTTGGTTCATAAGCAAGTTCACAACCGCATACCATGCCGCGAAGTGGGATTTCGCAACTGCGAAAGATCTTCCTTTCCGCATAGTTCAAAAGGATATGATCATTGGAAGCCCCCTCAATCACATAATGCCATGTGTCCCAAGCCTCACAACAGGTTTTTGAATTTTGAAAGTTAAGGATCACGAAGTCTCCTTCATAACTGCAAGTCATTTAATGCCAAATCTCTTGAAGATAAAGTCAAATTTTATGTCCAGATTCATGATTGCAAAAGAGACTAGGAAAGGTAGTTCTCAACCATGAAATGTGTGGATAGGCCTCGAACTTTGACCTAATATAGCTATTGGAGCTATAAAAATATCTCTAAAAGGCCATTTAAGATACCTTACTAATTGTTAAGTGCCAAAACTCTTGCAAATTAATTTCTCAATCTCTTTCTATTTTGATTGCATTGTGTAGGGTTCAAGTGTTAACCTTATACACTTGGGTTCATTGTGTAATAGTTGTGTGATCTAAAATACAAGGAATTGGCTTTGTGTTGTCCTTAAAACACAAGAGAAATTTGGATTGACTATTGCCTAGTGGAAAAAATACCTAGTTGGGAGAGAGCTATCAAAACTCCATTGTAATTCAAGTTAGAGTTAGTGAAACACCCAAATTAGAATTGGAAAAAAGATTAAGGTTAGTTAACACCTAAACCTCTATAAAATACGTGTGTCTATCTCTTTCTGTCTTTTGCTACTGTCTTCTTGTATTTGCCTTTGCACAAAATTTTAATTAGCCACCAATTCATCCCTTCTTCTTAGTGATTGTTTGGGCAACAATCGGTATCAGAGCAAGGTCTAGAATTTAAGCTTAATCAACTCTAGAAAATATCACAATGGCTAGTAAAGGAATCTAAAGTCTTAAGCCTTACTTTGATGGGTCCAACTATGCCCATTGGAAGTGTAGGATGGAGGCATACTTGGATAGAGAAGGAATCAATATATAGGATAGTATACGTAAGGAATAGACACCACCTAGAAAAAAAAATCATCGAAGGCGAAAAAGAGCCCATTCCTAGGGATGAATGGTTTGAGCCTCAAAAAAGAGCAAATGTTAAGAATAAGAAAGCAATGACAATCCTTACAAGCTCTCTTTCTTTTCAAGAGTGAGGGAGTGCATTATATTGTCTCACCACTAATAGCATTTAGAAGGCATTGGAGAACTACCATGAGGGAACAAAGCAAGTAAGGTCCAAGAAAATACAACCTCTTATAACCTAGTATGAACTCTTCAAGATGAAGCCCAATGAGTCCATCGCCGACACGACAAATTGTCTCCTTGCCATTTTTAATGGCATGAAGAAACTTGGAAGAGAATTAACCTTGGAGGATGTCAATAATAAGCTCCTTAAAAGCCTTCCTGTGAAGGATTATGGCTCAAGGGTGGTTAGTATTAAAGAAGCCATTGAGGACTTTAGCATAATTCCAATCGAGGTGTTCATTGGCAAGCTTTTTAGTCATAAGATAGCTCTTGCAAGGGACAAGGAGCGGGAAGGAGAGAAAGAGAAGAAAAAGCCACTTGCTCTCAAGGCTACTACCTCTGAACCTCAAGATGTTGATCTCATTAGTGATAGTGATATTGGTGAAGAAGAAGATGAGGAGATAGACATGCTTTCAAGAAAAAGTAAAGAGTATGATTGTCAACAAATATGACTCCATAAAGAATTACAAGCAAAAGGTCTTAAAGTTCAATATTAAGGGCTCCTTATTAAGCAAGGAAAAGGTGAAGTGCTATGAATGTGACAAGAAGAGACACATAAAGGTGGAATGTCTAAGGCTAAAGAAGTACAAGAAGAAGTCTCACAAAGAAGATGGAGACAAAGGCCACAAAGCAACATGGGATGATCCTTTTTTAAGTGATGATGAAGTGGAGAGGAAGTGGTAAACTTGTGCTTCATGGCTTTGGAGGACCACTCTAACGAGGCATGTCACACCTACAAAATGGGCCTAAAAGTTATTATGATCATTCGGGGTGTTTAAAAAGTTAATGGTATGAAAAATAAGAGAACTAGTGAAGTTAGGGGTGTGCATGACCCGTGCATGGCATGTAATCTAGTTGTTGTCTGCAACCCGTGAATGATGCGAGACACGTGTAGGAGATAAGGTCGGAGACACTGTACAAGACTCGTGCTGTGTTAGGACAAAGAGTTTTAGGGCATGGAGCACGAACTGTGCAAGCAGCACGACTCGTGCTCAGTGTCAAATATATATATATATACTCGAGTTCTTTCTCATCTGGTCATAAATTCAATTTCACCCACTTCTACATGGGAGAAACCCTAGAAACACCTCGATCCTTTAAAACTTCATCTCCCACATGAGTTTAAAGCCTCTAAAAATAAGATCTAACATCAAAGATCAAGATTTGAGCATGGATTTCGAAGACTTACCAAGGAAGAAGAAAGAGTTAGAGAGAGAGAGAGAGAGAGAGAGCTTAGAGCTTGAGGGAGCTCGAGTTCTCCAACAAAGTTAGCTTCGTTTTCTACCTTATAAGGGTAAGAAAATACACCTTCTCATCTTTTTTGCTTGATTCATAGTGGTTTGTTATGGTTTACTCGAAATAGGTAGAAACTCATTTGTAAATAGGTATGGATGAGATGGGATCTTGAGCTTTCTTGAATAGAAATGCTATTTGAAGCTAGATTAAGTTAGGTAAGATGTATTTAGTATGATTTGAGTAAGAAAAGACCTAACTTTAAGGGTTATGAGTTGGATTTCATATTTACTTAGTTTATATAGCTTTGAATAGCTAAGTATATTGACCCATAGTTATGGTTGTGTATAGATGGTGCCTTAGAAGATGGGGATTACCACTAAGGAAGGCTAGATATGCTTGAAAGCTTGGATTTGAGTTGGCTCCATAGGAGGTAAGTACAGAAATGTACTATTACTTGTTAAATTGACATGAATGAATGGTAAATGGTATGTTAAGTAAGAATGATTGGCAATTTAAGATGCAAATGAGGATATGTAGTAATTTGATTATGCCTACGGGCTATGAATTTATTTTGTAGAGAATGAATTGGAAAGTAAAGCATGAATGGATACTATAGTTGATGAAGGTGAAATACACCTAGAAAGCAAAAAGAGAAAATGAGGGATTAATAACCCTTAGTAATCTAGAATGGAATATGTGAAACATGAATAGAAAATAAGGCTTGAACGAGTAAATAAAATACAACTCTCGATTTTATAATTAATAATAATGAAATCTTAACGAACTTTGAAAGGTAAAGATGTATTGGTGAGCCTCCATGGGAGGTATATGAGTAAGCTACGATATACGACATGGATAATGTATAAATGTCAAAGACCCAAATTAATGAGCTAGAATTAAATATGTAAGAGGTAATTGAGCTCCACGGAAGCCTTTATCTAAAAGTAAGATATAAAGTGAATGATAGTATGGAAAAATATATGATATATGTATGCATAATTGAAAGGCTAATAGCCAAAAATGTTATGTATGATAGGCTTGATGCTTATATTAAAATTTCTATAAGTGTGGATGTGCAAACATGATTAAGGCACTTAAGGTGCTTGGAAAAGTATGGTAACAAAGAGGTAAGTTCCTTACTTCAAGGAACTTGAAAATTGAATGTTATGTGCTAGATGCTTGAACTTGTTGAGAAATCATTAGGTCATAAATGCAAATAATTGTGTATTAATATGATTGAAATGCTTGGTAGCATGACAAGTGATATATGTTGAATTATAATATATGTATACATTGATACCCTAACTTGTGCATGTTATTATAGTTTGAAAGCCATATTCATGGTTGGAATACGGGAATATTGAGGCACAAGTTATGAGGTTTGTGCCATGTTTAATATAGTAGTTCGAAACTTTAATGGAAATATAGTTAGTCATGGATATGCATGTTGACATGTTTAACAAGGTGATTTGAGACGGCTTGGTGGAAATAACAATAGCCTTAGAAAGTAATAGGTGAGGCTCGTGTCAATTGCATAGTGAAATATGGTTTGTTGTAAGTCATGAATGAATGCTTAAATTAAATATGAATTATGTTTGAACCATAAATGATACAAAGAGTATTATATGAGATTTGAAATGCATTTAGAATGTTAGCAGAGTTATTAATGAGATATGTATGCTTAATATGTACGGAATGTTGACTGAAAACAGAGTGTGAAATGAATTATTTATGTACTTGACAATTATGAATGCTCAAGGATCGTAGGGCTATAGGCCATTTAAAAAAGATTGTCCTTTAAGGAGTGAGGGTACATATATTATCGGTTTTGGACTAGTTTAAACATAGGGATCCATGCCGGCCAGAGGTAGAGGCAGGGGACAGTTTAGAGGAGGTTAATTAGGCCCAAGTTAGACTACCTCTGAGATAGTTAATGGTCTAAAGGGCAGTAAAATAGCACCAATTAGGGCATATGCCATGAGAGCTAAAGAGGAGCACGATGCCCTAGATGTCATAGTTGGTAAATTTTCTCTTCTTATCTTAGATATTTATGCTTTAATTGATCTTGGTCCACATATCACCAACTGATAGGGGAAATGTAGCGATATCTTGAGCTTAAACGAAGGAATGGTGATTCGCCTCCTGGGATGAAACGGTACCGTAATTCCCTAAAAACACAATATTTGGAATAGAACTTGTGACACACCTATTCCCTAGCCGGCGACCAGCATATATGTATGGAGACTGTAACAGTCCATGCATACCTCATTGAGATTGATTATGATGCTCAGAGGGTCTAAACTTAATGATTTCAGCTTAATGCCTAGAGGGCTAAAGCTTAATGATTTCAGCTTGATGCCTAGATGGTCAACACTCCGAGAGGTCAATGTATAGCCGGTGAATGATGTGAACAAAAAATGAAATAAAGAACCAAATGAACTTAGTGATATGGTATACAAAAATTAGATGAGTAAATGTATATATATGTATACATGAATATATGACATGAGAATCAGGATACATTGATACACGTGACAAGTTATGTGGTATTGAATTAGCAAAAGCTAGATACATGATATGTGATAGATACATTGAGTTTCTATACCATGATACAATATAATTGATTGATATTATATTTATGATTGTGTAGTACTAAGCTATGATAGCTTAGCGTGTGAATCTCTGTACATGCAGGTTTGAAGCCAGAGGCTAACAGATGTAAGAAGACTAAGCCCATGCAGAGGAGACCATGTAGGGTGATCATATACATAACATGCATTCATTTTAATAGTCATTAAATGGGTTGTGATTCAAGAAGCTTATTATCTTAAGAATATGTAATATGGATTTAATTTAGTGTATGTTATATGAGTACAATGCGTTAGTTAAGGGCTTGTGATGCCCCAAACCCACATCTGAATTAATGTCAATAGGATAGAGATAGATAAAGTTTTTATCGGGATAGGTTTAACCACTCAGATCTATTGTACTCCCTAAGCAGGATGGGATATAACCCTATCATAAGGGAGGGTGTTACAAGGCATGTCTACCTTCCACTCTTGTGATATTGATAATGTTTGTGATGATGTTAAAGGTGACCTTAGTGAGGTTATGAGCCTTAAGATAGAAAAGCATAAGAAAAAGTTGATTTTCTTAAGAAAAATAGCTCTAAACTTAAAGATGATCTAACCAACCTTCAAAAGGTTGTTTTAAGATCTAAAAACCTCTAATGACTCTCTTAAAAAGTCATTAGATGAGCTTTTATCAAAATCCTTAACCAAGTCTTTATTAAAAGAAAACAATGCTAAAAATGAGGTTGAGGAGCTTAGAAATTCTATCTCCAAATTTCATAAGATGAAGGAAAATTTTGATACACTTATTGTATCTTAAAGGCCTTCTCTAGTGAGACATGGCTTGAGTTTCAAAAGGGCATCATATTCTTCATCCCTACCTAGTAATATTTTTGTTAAAGCAAGCACTCCACAAACCTCTTCCATAGAGGTAGGTTCCTCAAAGGCAAAATGCAAAGCATACCCCAAACCTACTATTCAAAAGAATAGTAAAGGGTTACATGACCAAAGAGGGAAACCTCAAAAGACCTATTATGCCTTCTTATACAAGAGGCATGCACTTAGGAGAGCACCCATCATACATGATTGTGTATATTGTTACACATCTTCTTTGAGGCCTAAATCTTAAGCAATGTGGCAAGATTCTTTTAAGACCAAACAATGCCACTATTGCATGATGTTTGGATGCGTTAACATTCACTGCTTGATTAGGAAATCCTATTGTAATTCTTCTAAGATTAACTCCCAAGGACCTAAGTTAATTCAGGTACCTAAAAACAAAACTTGATTTGTTATTCTCATAGGTTTGCCTTTAAGTCCACCAACTACAAAAATATGTGGCTAGTTGATAGTGGATGTTCAAGGCATATGAGGGGAAACAAAAGCCTATTCACCCAATTCAAACACGTAGTTAGTGGTAAGGTAACCTTTGGAAATAATGTCACGGGTAAAGTAAGTGGTATTGGTTCATTTCTATTATCAATGATGTTTTGTATGTTGATGGCTTGAAGCATAATCTTTTAAGTGTGAATCAATTATGTGATAAGGAAAAACAAGTCATTTTTAGCTTTAATGGATGTCTAGTGACCTCATTGAATGGTAAAGAGATAGAGATGACAATACTTACATAATTGATTTACATAAGTTGATTAATGTTTCCTCTAGTTGTCTTATGTCTATTAGTGATGAATCTTGGCTTTGGCATAGAAGGCTTAGGCATGCAAACATGGACTTAATCCAAAGCCATAGCGAGAAATAACTAGTAGATGGGTCCCAAAGGTGAAATTCATGAAAGACAAGATATATGAGCCATGCCAAAGGGAGAAGCAACACAATTCACCATTCAAGCTCAAAAATGTTGTAAGTATTTCTAGACCTTTACAACTTTTGCTTCTTGATTTGTTTGGTCCTTTTAAAGTTGCTAGCTTAAGTGGTAAACATTGTGCATTTGTTTTTGTTGAAGATTACTCTAGGTTTACTTGGATAATTTTCTTAACTTATAAAAGTGATGCTTTTAAAAACTTTAAAGACTTTGCCAATAAGGCCCAAAATGAAAAGGGATATTTTATCTCTAAGATTGGAAGTGATCATGGCAAAGAGTCTGAAATTGAGATTTTTGAAAACTTTTGTATAGAAAATGGTATTTCTCATAATTTTCCACACCAAGAACTCCTCAACAAAATGGGTTTTTAAAAACAAACAAATATTGGTAGAGATGGCTAGAACGATGCTCAACGAGTATGGGTTACCAACCTACTTTTGAGCCGAAGCCACCAATAGTGCTTGTTATATTTTAAATTGTTTTCAAAAGATCTATTTTAAATAAAACCTCTTATGAGTTTTGGAATGGAAGAAAATCCAAGATTTCATACCTAAAGGTATTTGGATGCAAGTGTTTTATATTGAACATCATAGATAACCTTGGTAAATTTTCCTCAAAATTGGATGAGGATATATTTTTAGGCTATTTCATGTCTAGCAAAGCTTATAGGGTCTTCAATAAGAGAACACTAGTTATAAAAGAGAATCTTTAAAGAATGAAGAACATGATGAGCATCAAGATAGGCAAAACATATAGAGTAATATCAAGAGGAAGTCCTACCTCAAGCTCAAAAGCATAACACCCAAGAGCTAACCAAGGAGTGGAAATTTGTGAGAAACCAATCCTTTGGTGATCCCACCAAGGGTGTAAGTACAAGTTCTACTTTTAAGTTTTTGGATTCTCATCTTGCTTTTATCTCTCAAATTAAAATAACATATATTGATAAGGCTTTAGTTGATGAGAGTTGGGTGATTGAGATGCAAAAAGAGCTTAACCAATTTAAGAGAAATAAGGTTTCGATCTTGATTCCAAGACCTAAAGACTACCCAATTATTGGTAGTAAGTAGGTCTTCAGGAACATGCTAGATGAATAAGGTAACATCACTAGAAATAAAGCTAGATTGGTTGTCAAAGGGTATAACTAAGAGGAAGGCATTAGCTACGATGAAACATTTGCTTCTGTAGCAAGATTAGAAACCACTAGAATTCTTTTAGCATGTGCATGTCACATGGATTTTAAGCTTTTTAAATGGATGCTAAAAGTTTTTTTTTTTAACGGTTTTATTTTGGAATAAATTTATGCTGAACAACCTCCTGATTTTAAAAGTCATGAGTTTCCAAATCGTGTTTATAAGCTTAACAAGGCCTTATATAGATTAAAGCAAGCTTTTAGAGCTTGGTATTAAAGGCTTAGTACATTCCTTCTAAATAGTGGGTTTTTAAAAGGGCATGTATATACACATAGTTTATTGAAAAATATAAGCATGACACATTAATTGTTCAAATTTATGTTGATGATATAATCTTTGGGGCTACTAATGAAACTCTTCATCAAGAATTTACTAAGTGTATGACTAGGGATTTTAAGATGAGTATGATAGTTTCAAATTCTTTGTATCTTTCCAATGCTAACCCCTAAGGACTCAAGTACATTTAGGTACCTAAACTTGAATGACTCTTATTCATGTAGGTATGCCTGAAATCCACCATTAATGAACACAAGTGGTATCTAGATAGTGGATGTTCAAGGCATATGACCGGGAATACCAACCTATTTACTCATTTACAGATGAAGAAAGGTGGTAAGGTAACTTTTGGAGACAATGTCAAAGGTAAAATTATTGACATTGGTCAAATTGGTAAGAAAGACTCAACTTTTATTGAGGATGTTCTTTTAGTTGATGGCTTGAAACACAATTTGCTTAGTGTTAGTCAATTGTGTGATGAGGGACATAGTGTAACCTTTAAACATTCTAAATGCCTTGTAACTCAAATTTCGGATAGCAAAGTTATTTTTAATGGTGAAAGGGTTAACAATGTATACACAATTGATCTAATCTTTTTAGCTAATCAAGGTATTGAGTGTTTTGTAGCCATTAAGGATGACACTTGGGTTTGGCATGGAAGACTTAGACATGCTAGCATGGAACTCATTGGAGATCTAAGTAAGGATGAACATTGGCTTGCCTAAAGTCAAATTCCAAGAAGATAAGGTTTGTGAAGCATGCCAAATGGGAAAACAAGTAAGAAGCTCCTTCAAATTAAAGAATAAGGTAAGCGCTACTAGACCTCTTCAATTATTGCATATGGATTTGTTTGGACCTTGTAGAGTTGCTAGCCTTAGTGGAATGCACTATGCATATGTGATTGTGGATGATTACACTAGATTTACTTGGCTATCCTTTCTTGCTCATAAAGATGATAGTTTTAATGCTTTTAAAATTCTTGCAAAACGTATTCAAAATGAAAAAGGTTTTAAGATCTCTTCTATTAAGAGTGATCATGGAAAAGAATTTGAAAATGATTCTTTTAAATTGTTTTGTTTTGAAATGGGCATTAATCATAACTTTTCTTCCCCAAGAACACCTCAACAAAATGGAGTTGTTGAAAGGAAGAATAGGACATTGGTTGAAATGGCTAGAACTATGCTCAATGAGTATAATCTTCCTAAGTACTGTTGGGCCGAGCCATTAATACTGTATGCTACATTTCAAATAGAGTTTTCATAAGACCTTTGTTAAACAAAACTCCTTATGAGCTATGGAATGGTAGAAAGCCTAAGATTTCATATCTAAGAGTTTTTGGATGCAAGTGCTTTATATTGAATACCAAGGATAATCTTGGAAAATTTGATGCTAGAACCGATGAAGGTATCTTCCTTGGCTATGCAAACTCTAGCAAGTCTTATAGAGTTTTTAACAAAAGAAACTTAGTTGTTGAGGAGTCTATGCATGTTGTATTTGATGAATCTAATCCCCTTGAGCCAAGAAGGGTAGTTATTGTTGATGATGAAGTGGGTTTATTTGAAAAGCCAACTCAACATCAAGGAACTGATGATCAAAGCTAACCTCCAAATTCATGTCAAGAGATTGTGGTGGTTGATCTTCCAAAAGATGAAGTTAGAGATGCATCAATGGTGCCTCAAACTCAACATTATGAAGATCTACTTAAGAAGTGGCAATTCAAGAAAGACCATCCTAGAGACCTTATCATTGGTGAGCCATCAAAAGGGGTAACTGCTAGACATTCTCTTAAGCATCTTAATAGTCTAGCCTTTGTCTCTCAAATTGAACCTAAACACATTAATGATGCTTTGTGTGATGAGAGTTGGGTGCTTGCCATGCAAGAAGAATTCAACCAATTTGAGAGAAATAAGGTATGGACTTTAGTCCTTAGACCTAAGAATTATCCTATTATTGGAACTAAGTGGGTACTTAGAAACAAACTTGATGAAAGTGGTGCCATTACTAGGAATAAAGCAAGGTTAGTGGCTAAAGGCTATAACCAAGAATAAGGAATAAACTATAAGACCTTTGCCCCTGTTGCGAGGTTAGAAGCTGCTAGAATGTTGCTTGCATTTGCATCATACATGGATTTTAAGCTATATCAAATGGATGTTAAAAGTGCTTTTCTTAATAGTTATATTGAGAAGGAAGTTTATGTTGAGCAACCTCTGGGTTTTGAACAATATGATCTTCCAAATCATGTTTTTAAACTTACCAAGGCTTTATATGGCTTGAAGCAAGCCCCTAGAGTTTGGTATGAAAGGTTAAGTAATTTTGTCTTGTAACATGGTTTTTCAAAAGGCAAGGTTGATACAACTCTTTTTATAAAAAGGCAAAGCATGAAATTCTCATTGTGCAAATCTATATGGATGATATTATGTTTGGTGCTACTAATGAGTGCTTGTGTGAAGAATTCTCTAAGTGTATGCTAAGTGAGTTTGAAATGAGTATGATGGGGGAGCTTAAGTTCTTCCTTGGACTGCAAATCAAATAATGTTTGGATAGGATCTTTATCAATCAAGCTAAATACACCAAGGATTTGCTCAAAAGATTTGGGATGGATAGAGCTAAGTCAAGTAAGATTCCTATGAGCACCACCATCAAACTTGACAGAGATTAGAATGGCAAGCAAGTTGATGAAAAGAAATATCGAGGTATGATTGGTAGCCTTCTTTATCTTACCGCAAGTAGACCCGATATTATGTATGTCGTATGCTTATGTGCACTATCCTAGAGAATCTCATTTGCATATTGTTAAAAAGATATTAAAGTATTTGATTATCACACAATATTTAGGCTTATGACATCAGAAGTGTATTTCATTTGATCTTATGGTTTATTCGAATGCGGATTATGCCGGGAGTATTCTTAATAGAAAAAGTACTTTAGGTACTTGTCAATTTTTGGGAAACTCTCTTGTATCTTGGTTTAGTAATAAGCAAAATTCTATGGCACTATCCATAACCGAAGCCGAATATGTTGCCGCCAGTTGTTGTTGTACTCAAGTATTATGAATAAAACAACAACTTAAGGATTTTGGATTGGAACTTAACAACATTCCTATTAAATGTGATAATACAAGTGCTATTAATCTTTCTAAGAATCCAATTCAACATTCAAGAAGCAAACATATAGATATTAGATATCATTTCTTACGTGACCATGTGAATAAAGGTTGTTGGAAATATGGAGCACCAAGAAGGGGAGTTGAATTGGTGGCAAATAAAAATTTTCGGCTTAATGGATTTATTTGAGTGTTTGAGCAATGTGAAAATAAAACATAGAAAGTAAAGGAGAAAGAGAAGATTGCACACAAGAATTTATAGAGGTTCGGGTATTAATAAACTCTACTCCTCTCTCCAACCACAATTGGGAGTTCTACTATCTCAACTTGAGATTACAAGAGACTTTTCTAGCTAACTCATAACTAGAGAGTTTTCCTAACTCACCCACAACTAATTGTTTTCTCAATGCTCACACCAAACCCAAATCCCTTATGTTTTAATGGCTTACACAATAACCAATTCCTTGTGTTTTGAACAGGCTCACACACAACCCAAACAAGAGTTTTTCTCACTAGGATTACTCTTACAACCTATACCCAAGTGTTTAAGGTTAATACTTGAACCTTTCTTACAAAAGAGATGAGAATTAAAATAGCAAGAGTTTTGGCGCACATAAAATTAAGCTCTCCTATTCTAAGGCCTTTTGGAGGTCTATTTATAGTGTTTACCTTCCAATTAGCCGTTACATATAGTGCCAAAATTAATTCTAACGTTCTAAAACAGATTAACTAAAAGCTATCTGTCAGAGACAGTTTTTCAGATCGGGAAATTCATATTACCGTTGGAATCTTAGACGTGGTAGCCTCAGATTTGTCCTTTTCTTCAACGGCTAGTTTCAGTCAAATAACCCGGTCGGAAACTTTATTTTCCAGATCTGTATTCAAGTCTCGGTCGGGATTTTACCTGTCCCGATCTGCATTTGCTACTAGAACTTTGAAACATCGGAGTGCAGTGTTTTCCTGGTCAAGACATATATTGTCCCAGTCTGTACTTGAGTCCCGATCGAGAAATACTATCCCGGTCAGGAATTATGTGTCTCCAGGAAATGTGATTTGTTCAACAAGCAAATCAAATCCAATTGACTTGAAACTTTGTATACTATCAAAACAATATTAGATGAAGATATTAGCAACATTTAATTTGATTGTCAATATCAAAATAGAGATCAATCACCCTAAGGTTAACAATCTCCTCCTTTTTTATTTTGACAATCAAACTAAGCAAAATAATAAAATTAAGCATCCAAAAATGAAATTAACATGTTCAACAACAATTATGTCAAGTTTCAAGTCAATCTATCATGTTCCAAAGATCTCTCCCCCTTTATGTTCTTACATTTTGATCTCTCCCCCTTTATGTTCATACATTTTGCTTTATGTTTTCTTACATTTCTCTCCCTTTATCAAGATCAAAAAGAATATAAGCAAGTATAGCATAAGATCAATTACATAGGGCATAAAGAGAGAGTATGAGAGAGAATGTTAAAAATTTAAAACAAACATGATACCAAAAATTGTAGTAAACATATAAAAAGGTCCTAAAACATAACAATGATTTGAAAATAACAAAGGTTATCAATTGCTAACACAAGATATCAAATGTTGGTTACACAAACATATATGAAAAGCATCAAGATAAATATATTATTTAAAACATAAAATATGAGTTTAGAAGATGCTTATCGATATGAAGACCGTTCCATGATCTTGAGGCACTTTTTCATAGAGATTCAATTCTTTTCTTGTGATCTCTTCCTTAAGTAGCTCCCTCTTACTTTATGTCAAGTTTGAGTTCAATAGGGTTGATCACTTGAGAGAAGATATTATGTTGAGCATGTGCCTTTGACCACTTATGGGCAATCTACAAAAGAATTAAACAATTTTTGGTACCCATTTAAATTTGGGTCCATGGGGGTTAGTTCTAGAAGGTTCCCAAGGAGCCTTCCGTATAAAACAATACTTGTTTATGTGCCCAAATCTCATACGAATAGTGGCATTGCTTGGAATTAAATGTTTCTTGCCACTTTGCATGGGGTTTAGGTTTCACAACATGAAAATAATGTGAATGTGAGCAAGCACAATGTTGTGTGGTGTGTGAAATCTTAGGTGTATGCCTCTTATATAAAAAGGCATGGTTGGTCTTTTGAGGTTTACCTCTTAGACCATATGACCATGTGCTGTCCTAGTTGGGAATTATGTGTCTCCAGGAAATGTGATTTGTTCAACAAGCAAATCAAATCCAATTGACTTGAAACTTTGTACACTGTTAAAACAACATTAGATGAAGATATTAATAACATTTAATTTGATTGTCAAGATCAAAATAGAGATCAATCACCCTAAGGTTAACAAAGGTGATGTTATACTTGAATTTGTTAGTACCACCAATCAACTTGCTGATGTCTTTACCAAACCTCTTTGTGAGAAAAAGTTGAATTTCATCAAAGTAGAAATTGGCATGTTGGATGGTAGTTCATTGTGATGCTCTTTAATTTTATCTTTGTTGTGAGTATTATACATTATGAACCTTGAGTGTTATTTGATGTTCAATGATGATAATCATACATTTATTTTTTAAGTCCCACATAATTATTGTTAAGTGCAATCTTGTGTCCAAATTCATATTCTTTGATTTATGCTCTTTGTGCTAAAAAAAATTCGTTTTTTTTTCTCTTATTGACCTACAGTGGCCTTCACGGCTAGTGTCATGGTCATGAAACTGTGACACAAGGGGCCGTGCAATCTATGTCCAGAGCCATTCACAGCCAGAGGCACAGCCATAGTCATAGCCATCTGGCCATGAAAGGCTGTGTCACGAGCATGACAGTTTTCTATCACGGCCATGACACACGAAGGCTATCCCATTTAAAAAAAAATTCTCTCTTTTCTCTCTCCTCCCCATTTCTTCTCCTTCCTCACGTAGACCCCTCCTTCTCTCTCTACCATTTTTGAGTTTTCTCCACGATTTCTACACTAAACCTCTTCATTTTTCCGTCTTTGTTCTTCCTATTTTTCTCCACTAAACACGATTTCCTCCACTTTTCTCAACAAAAATCGCGTTTTTTCTCCATTTTCAGGTTCATTATTCTCTTTCTTCTCTCTCTCATTTTCTCACTCCATTCTTCCTACTTTTTGATCATTTAAGCTACCTTCTTCCTTGAATCACCACAAAAACATTTTTTCACTCCTATTTTTCTCCAAAAATTGCAACTTTTTATTTTTGGGCATTTCAGTTTCTTGTGGGTATTTTGGTTTCTTCATGTTTCCATCTCTTTCTTTCACGATTTCTTTGAGTTTTTGGCATTTTTAGGTCCATGGCTTCTCAAGGAGAAGCTTCTAAGGGCAAAGGCAGATTGAAATCTACTGCTACTAGAAGCAGGATTCATGGTGACCTCATGCTTCGGATTATACCTCCTCCTGCCCATCAAAGGTACAAGACTCTTAGATCTTACCCTATTGTTAATTCTAGATCTTTTGATTAGGAGACTGTATTAGCTATTTGAATAAAGGCAGAACTTAGGTCTCTATTATCTACTTCAGGAATGCTGGATCTTGTTAATTTATACAGACCTAACTTTAGGAAGTTAACTTTGGAATTTTTGAGTACTGTGAATTTGAATTCAATAGGGACTCTATCTTTTTGACTCAAGGAACAGAATCATAGATTATTTGCTACTACTTTTGCTGAGATTTTTAGATTGCCCACTGAGGGTTTGTTGAATGAATCTGATGATAAGGATTTTGCACTTTTTTATGCTTAGGATACTATTGCCATTGGAAAAGTCTGGGATATTAACCTTGCTAAGAGCACATATCTTGATTCTCCTGCTCTTAAATATGTGCATAGACTTCTTACCTACATCATTTTTGCTCGGGGTGATAGCAATGGCTCTGTTAGGAAATCAGAATTGATCTTTCTTCATTATGTTGTGAAAAATAAGCCTATTGCTATTAGTAGATGGTTTGCAACACAATTGTGTGAAATTGCCATTAAGACTGTAGTGACATTCTTATAGGGAGTTATGTGACACATTTAGCTATGTCCCTAGGCTTGATTGATCTTGATAGCCTAGATTTTGAGCCCATTCTAGCCTCTGTTACGGATAAGTTAGATATTGACTCCTTTAATTCGGATGGGAGCAACAGTTAAGATCTCTTTTAGAGGGGAGATACACTTCAGACTTAAGGATCACTCAGATCAAATTGTTTGGCATAAGGATGATTATCATGAGTTCAAGTCCAGTTGGCATGGTAGGACTAGGAAAAGACTTAGGCTTGAGGCACCTAAGGGCAATGAGCCTCATGATATGGATGAGACGGGTGGTGGGGAGCCACCTAGTGATGCATATGCTAGTGAGGAGACTTCTACACCTAATATGGTTCAGCAACTTATCTCCCACTTCGATCACCGTTTTCATATGTTCACACAGTAGTTCTTTGATCGTTTGAGAGCCTCTAAAGAGCGCATTGAGACTCATCTTGCCTCTCTTGAGTTAGAGATTGCAACTCTTTGTGATCGCCATCCTCCTTCTTCCTAGTTCCTCTTGATAGTTATCTTTTTTTTTTATTGTTTTTGGACATAAAATTTGAAAATTGTATTTAACTACTTATGGGACACATTTATATTTTGTTTGCATGTGCCTATTTCTTCATCTTGGCTTTGATTCTTTTTGTTGGTGCCAAAGGGGGAGAATTTGGATATGTGGCTAATCATGCTATTCATGTTAATATACTAATATGCTAATCCTTTGTACATGTGCCCTATATTTTTGTCAAGCCTATTTTGCTAATATTTATATGATATGAATATTTGGATTTAATGATGTTCGACACTTATTCTATTTTGGCTTTAATATTTTATATGCTTGAACACATGGTTTATTTATTTACTTCAAATATTATTTATATGCATTTGTTGAGAGGGAGAATTTTTCTCTCCTTAGCCACATTGTTTAATTATTTGTCACCATAAAAAAAAGGGAATTTGTTGAACCTTGAGGGGTATTTCCATCATTTTGATGATCACAAATAATTATGCAATGAGTTTTAATCATTTCAAGTGTTTAAGTCTTAAATAGGTCAATTATAATCTTTAAAGAGCTTTGGGAATCAACATTGGATAAAAAATAACTTGAAAAGGAAGGGTTCACCATTAGGTGTCATGACCATGAAGGACTTTGTCATGACCATGAAGGTCTTTGTCATGACCATAAAGGTTAGGCTTCACCACCAGGCTTCATGACTATGAAGAATTTTGTCATAATCGTGAAATATTGCTTCATGACCATAAAAAATGTGTCAAAATGGTCCAGTAGCCTTCACAAACAACCTTCACCACCATACCAAGTGTCAAGGCTATGAAGGGCACCCTTCATGACCGTGAAAGAATATTTCATAGCCATGACAGTCGAACGAAAAACTCATTTTCAAGTGCCAAAATGCTTCATAAACATGCCAAAATGCTTTATAACCATGAATCTAGGCATATTCATCATTAATGAGGTAGTTCAACGGCTAAAAACGCATTAAATGCACCCCCAACGGCTACAGTACTCTAAGGGAGTATAAATACTTCACATTTATTACTATATAATATTAGAGAATAATTGATTGAGTGCATATTACTTCAAAACATCTTTATGTATTAAAATTTTTAGCTATCACTCTCTCTCTAAACTATTTCATCTATGTACTTCTTTAACATTTTTAATTCATATCTTTCATCTCTTCTTCCTTCTCCATCAATTTCAACTAACCTCCAAAGCCTCCAAGGGTAAGGCACTAGCCTCTTTCTCTCTAGGCCAAATCAATACCTATGTTAACATCTTTAAGAGCTTCTCAAACGATGAGAAGGTGAAGTATCAAAACCTTTTTAGCAATAACTTCCTCACCAACAAGATGCTTAATATGGACACCATAAGGAAGCTTGGCCTTAAGGAATAACTTATGGAGACCTTTGAATCAATTTGGTGGACAAATTTGTGCTACCCGACATGGATGGCCATGACTAGTTCATGGCCGAATTCCTTTCTATATTGGAAGTAGATGAGAATGCTAATAACCCTCTTGGCTATTATGGCATTCGATTTCAAATGTTTGGTGAAAGGTACAAACTTACCAAACACTAATTTGCTTTTATTTATGGCTTTGCAACCCAAGAACTCTTGAACTATGTGCAAATAGATGTCTTATTCTCAATTTTGGAATTCAATTTCCATTGAGAACCATTTGGACAAGTTCTCAAACTCTAAACACATCAAGTCCTTTCTTTGTTTCATTCTTCACCATGTTATCACCTTCACCATAAATGCAAGAGGTAATAGCAATGAGAAAGTCACCAACGAAGATTTGTTTAATCTATATGCATTGGTGTACAAAAAGCCAATAGATACCACCCCTTTCCTCGATAAGTTTGTGCATATGACCAAAACTAGAAGAGGTGTAATAGGTATCAATTCTTAAATTACCCTTATTGCCAAACACCTCAAACTCCTCACCGATGAAAACACACACCTTTTTCAAATCAACTACTCCAAATTCGAAAACCAATTTGATATGACCTGTCTCTTAAATTGAAAGCCATAAGAAGAGTTGGTAATGATTATTTTGAATATGTCATGGGAGTTCAAGGGGCCAAAAGTCTTCTCAAGTCATTTCAAAGAAACAGGCAAGGCTTTCCCTTGGAAAGAGTTCTAAAGTCCAAGAGGAAGAAGGAGAAGAACCAAGGCTTCAAATGCAACCTTAACCTTTTTCAATGCAAGATGTCTGGCTTGCAAACGAGGACATTTGAGATGATAAAGTATCTCCACCAAGACTTCCGAGAGATGCAATGCCACATGGATATGCAAGTTTGTCCAATCAAATTTGATGAGGATACACCTATTGAAAGGGAGCATGAGCATAAAAAGGGTGATAAAGAGGAAGATTAAGGCCATGACCGTAGAGTTGATGCCTAGGCCCTTATCCATTTCATTTTATATTTTATGTTGTATCTTTGTCTTTCTCAGTTTTTAGAGTTATGGCACTTAGGATTTTATGATAAAAAAAAATGTTTCCTTTGTATTTGTTTATTTCAATTAATGAAAATTATGTTTGGTTTGTTATATTTCTCGTTTTTTTGCCTTTAATTGGTTGATATGTGCTTAATTCTTTTTTATCTTAACAAATGGAGAGAAAAATGAGAGAACTTAAGCAAAAATTGAATTAATTTCATATTTAAGTTAAACTTCATATATGTTGACTTTTTATCATTATGTTTGATTATTTATTCAACATGTTATCTTACATATTTCAACTTGAAACTTGACATATTTGTACTTCAGTACCTTAATTTCATTTATGCACCTCGATTTTATGTTTTTGATTAGTTTGATTGTCAAAATTAAAAAAGGGAAGATTGTTGACCTTAAGATGATTGATCTCTATTTTGATCTTAATAATCAAATTAATTATTACTAATGTTTTCTTTAAGTATTGTTTTGTGAGTACAACAAGTTTCAAGTGCATAGGTCTTCAAACACTTAGTGAACAAATCAAGAAAACTTTAAGATGTGCAGTTCACAACCATGAAACTAGGTCTCACACCTGCGAGTTTTCTACAAGGAAAATTCCTTCAAATATGGTTTGGTTCACTGGCAGTTTTAACCATGCCGTAAAGTGGGGTTTTGCAATCATGAAGGATTTTTCTGTCTGTAAAGTTCAAAAGGACGTGAACATTTGAAGCCTCCTCAATCATAGAATGCCACATGTCTTAAGCCTCATAATGGACTCCAGAACTTTCAAAGCTCACGATCGCAAAGTCTTTGATGTCAACTCAAGGTTTAATCCGCAAGTGCATAAGCCAATTGTAGAATGGCAAGTGTCCTCCCGGAGTCGATCTCACAAGGAATCACTAGCTTAGACTCTTAATTACTTTAATTACCAATGAACATGAAATGCAACCTAAACACTCTAATCCATTTATTTGATTTTGAGTAAAAACTAAATTAATTAAACAATGAATTAAATTGAAAAGTAATTAAAGAATAAAATCAATGGATAAAGTGGGTACCCAATTTTGCTCACCCAATTTCGTATTCCCTCCCAAGCATTAAATTCATAGAATTAATATTTCATGGCGTTCACCTTATGCATTAGCTAATCAAACCGATGAATTAACTAATGTTCAATCCAATTTTTAGGTTAGATTAAAGATGATGTGTCTAATAATCAAACCCTAACATATTCCTAATTCAATCATTAGTGGTCAATCAGTTATTAAACTAGAAATTAACAAAGTGCAATTGAATTGAAATGGAAATAATAAATTCATTAAACAAAATAATATGAGTTTATAACAAAATTGGAGTTACTAACCAAGCACCTAAAAAAAATTTAACCTAACATGAAGACTAAACAAATCAATATAATATCCATAATCAAACTAAAATAGCAACAGAAATTAAGAAGAAAAAAAAAAGTTATAATGCTCCTTAAATCTTCAAATCTGGAAATTGGAGGTTGGTGGTCTCCAATCCTTCAATCCCAAGTCAAAATAACCCTCAAGAGCAAAAATACTTCCTTTTACTATCAATAAGTCTGTTGGAATATGAATGTACCCACCAAGCAATCTATTGTGTATGTAGAAAACCAAAGAAGAAAAAGAAAAACTTTGAAACCCTAGAATGCACCCCCTTCAATCTTAGAGAAAAAAGATGAAATAAAAAGCTAATCTTTGAGTCATAAGCTATGTCTCTTACGCAAAATGTGTTATTTTCTTTTTATAGGAGTGAAAAACTCTAAAAAAAGCTTATAAAATCGGGATTTGGCAGTTGTGTGTATCATATGTAGTGTCCTAGTCGTCGCGTACACACGATGGGCGTCGCAATGAATTGATGCTATATTGATGTGCCTAGGCATTGAGCCTGCGACAGATTATTATTGACTTTATTCCATCATGAGCAAGCAATGGCTTTCACGAGGTCACGATGAACCTCTCTTCTACAACTCATATCCTTTTGCTTCTTCAAGCACCTCTAATGGCCTCCTCCATAATCCAAAACATATCCATGGCTCAATTAACCTTTCAAAACACGCTCCTCACGCTTCTTTTCACCACTTAAGATCTAAAAACATTAAAAATACAATTAAGTACCAAATCAAACCAAAAATCACATAAAATAAGAAACTAAATAACTAAAAACACATATTAAGCCATAACAAATATAGTCGCATGAAGCTACCCCACACTTAGACATTGCTTGTCCCCAAGCAATTCCTAACTATGGAAACTAACACACAAATCAAAAACGTAATATGCATGCAATCAACTCCATTACTCGATTTTACTTTCAATTAACCTAAGCTTCATTAATCACCCATTATGCTAAAAATAAAGTTCCATAACTAACCATGCTAAAAATAACCTTAATTATAATCTCACACTTTTATTCAAAAAGTGATTTAATGTGGTCCATTGCCACTTCTCATACAAAGTAGAAAGCAATCTACTTAAGCTAATTATTTGCATAAAACAAAAGCACATGCATCAATAACCCCACACTTGTCTCCTTACGCCTCTCAATCCTCTCAATTGTTTAGGCAATAATTTCAAGCAAACACTCATTCAAAATATAGTAAGCACTTCCATAGATTTGTACTCTAATCCAATCTCTACTGCCGAAAATATCATCAAGACACATATCAAGAGGTTTTTTAACTGCTTGTAATGGGACTAGGGTAAAAGGGTATGGAAAGGAATAAAAATATGGCATATCAATCATAAGATACTAGCAAATAAAATAGAGGCTATCAATTGATTTCACTTCTATAGCCATTGAGGTGAGTTCAACACAATTAGTAGTATCACACTTTAGAAAATTTTGCTTCCCTTTATTAAACTCGATTTTGCCCTTTTTTTCTTTTTATTTTCTTTTGACTTTCTTTCTTTTCTCTTTTTTTTAAGGGATGCAAACAACAATTTGATTGACTAACTACTACTAATTCTTAACTTCACTTATCACAATACGCCATATACAATTACAAACAAAGACTATAAAAGGAATAAGTATTACGTATTAGCCTCCAAGAATCTACTAAATCCTATGATTGCGGGTAACAAAAAGGGAAAAAATAAACAATTGGCTTGAATGGGGTAATCATGATGCGGTTAGACAAAGAAAGAAAGGGATAAGGCTCAAAGTAGTTCACTAGGAGATAATATCAAGGTAGGTTGCAAAAGAAAGTCAAAGGGTGCCTCTATCATGTACATGCCTTGATAACATACAATGCTATCTCAATCAGTATTTGAATGCAAATTCTAAAGTAATCTTACCATATTTGAATATATAACACTCATTGGAAAAAAAATGAAGAGCTCAAAAATGTTGATTGCTCTTATTATGGCTTAAAAGCTCACGAACAACTTAAAAGGTGGTATGCAAGTGTTAGGATTTTTTATGTATAACCTTTACATATACAAAGTTATAGCCCAATTAAATTACTAACACTTTATATTCAAATCAACATGTAACCACATTAAGAAGTATTTGACTAAAAGTGTGTAAATGGAATTAAAATCATTCTAAGCTCATAACCATGTAACTCTATTTTTCAGCACAATTTAGCATTCATTCATTAACTATTATAGGAATTAATTGACATAAAATCTGGTAAGAGAGTTTTGCACACATATAAACACTAACAAATTTTTAAAATTTACACTAAAAACTAAAGACATCTACTCATAGCAAAGTAAATAAGTTACAAAACAACACAGAATAAAACAAAACAAATAGTCATCTCAAGGGAGAAGACTCCCACCCCACACTTGAAAGAGTCATTGTCCTTAATGTCTAAAAGTAAATCATAAAACAGAAGGTAGGGTAAAAGAATACTCCCCTAAGCTGAGGCCTCACTCTAGTGGAGGGATATGATTAAGGACTTGCTGGAGCTTAGTAGAATGTTAGGCTTCAATATGTTCTAATCAATCCACTTGCTCCTTTAGCACTTGGATTTGAGCGGCCATAGCTTCCAAGTGATTAAAAAGCTACTGCCATTGTGCCATATGTGTGCCTTGGTCATGAAGGTGATCTATTGATTGTGGTGGCAAAGATAGGGAACTAGGAGGCAGCTCGATGGTGGATTCTGTCACCTACTTGGAGCCATCACGAGTGACTCTGAAAAGCAATGATATCTAATTTTCCCTTACTAGGGACCATTTCATAGTGTGTGCTTGCTGGATCAGGATTAACGAAATGCATGGCAAAAACAACGATGATATGGCCGAGTCCTAGCTAGGTCTTTGGTCATTGACAAGTGTGGAGAAAATGGCAAAAAAAGGGTGATAGACACACCCTCTCATTATTGAACATACACCGCAGCAAAAAGACCTCAATTTGGGACACTTTAGACCCTTCCTATTCACCAAAGATGTTATGACTTATAAATTTATGAAAAGCAGTAATACAAGGGTCTTTAAAACTACTATTGGAGGCAATTTTTGAATCAAATTAAGGTTCATCCGTCAATTGTTGCTAAATACCATTACACTAGAAAGCGTTCAACATATCCTTAACCCCAGTCTTATTGAAACCAAATAGGGAATTCATCAAATCCAGATTAACATTACAGTGGCACCCTTCTAGGCGAAAATAAATTTTAATGCATGCCTTATTTAGACTAAAGGTAGAATAAAATTTGACCATCAATTCTTTAAATCTAGGGTAAATTAAGTTCAGCAGTTTTTTACACCTTAGCTTGCTAGAAAATCTCTGATTTTTTTATCACTTCCCAATCGTTCTAACATATCAAAATCAAAGCCTTTACTAGTGTTAAACTTCCCAGTGGTTATTCTAATAAAAATCTAACCTTCAGCCTTGGTGTAAATAGGAAAATGTGCACCAAATGTACCTGCAATGTTTGGCTACTGTAGGGGTTCGGAAGTGCAGCCCATTGCTTGCTTGCCTTTAGACTTGTTGGCTGTACAAGAAGATTCCTAGCGGTTCTTCATGCGCTATTCATGCCATGCCTCGAGTCAGTGTCACTGTTGTGGGTATTGACATTCTCTTTGTCAGGCTCTTCAGGAGATACAGCACGAGATTATTGTTGCACTAATGTCTTGAACCTGTGCATGGTGAGGTGGCTCATATGGCATGGATAGTAATGCAAAAACGAAGGTTGTGGGTTTGTATTTGGGGAAAAGACCAGGAGTGTTGGTGGAAGAAAAGGAAGAAGAAAAAGAAAGAAAACTGAAGAGAAGAGTGGGAATCGAAGTGAGCAAGAGCTAAAGGAGCTGAAGAAGAAGCAAAAGAAGAAGAAGGAGGACAACGTGTGAGGGTAGGAGATTAAATGGGAATGAGAAAGGGTAAAAAGAAATTAAAATAAATAAATAAATTAGTAAACAGATAGACTAATACTAAGAAAAATAATAATAATAAAGGATAAATGCATACAAATATATATATATATATATTATTTTTATTCAATTATTTTTATTTATTTATTATTTTTATTTATGAACTAGAAGCGAAAATAACATAATTAAATAACATTAATTAATTGATGGGGTGGTAGCATCGCGAGCTCGTGATGAGATTTGGAGGAGTTATTTTCATACGCACGCCAGATGAAATGCCACTAGGCCACTGTCGCATGCAAGCGATGAGCATCGTGCCCACGACAGTGGTTCAAGCTGTTGTTCTCATCACGAGCTCATAATGCCCATCACGTGCTCGTGATGAGATACAGCTGAGCTTCTGTCGCGTGTATGCGATGAGTGTCACGCCCATGATATTAGCTCAAGCTACTGTTCTCGTCACATGCTCATGACAGTTTTCACGAGGTCGTGACAAACCTATAGACACCTACGACACTTACCTTGTTTGCTTGACACCTGTTGAATCCCCTTCCACCCTTTTTTTTAATCACCTCAAAAGTCCAAAACCAACACCCCTAGTACTCCTTAATTAATAACTCCTATAAAATAAATGGGAATTAGACACAAAAAAATAAACTGGAAAATATCAATCAATCAACAAGTAGAGAAAAATTTAAAATAGAAGGAAATTCAATCTTGAACTTGGGTTGCCTCCTAAGAAGTGCCACATTTATTGTCGAGGCACGACAATCTCAGTGCATTTCCTTAGGCTGGTCGGGTGAACATGCTATGCACCTCCTTGATCAATGGGATGCCTTCAAAATATGGTTTCATACGATGGTCGTTCACTTTGAATGTATCCTTTATCTTGGAATTCAACAATTCCACAACACCATAAGGAAATAGGACTACTACTTTGAATGGACAAGCCCACCTTGACTTCAATTTCCCTGGAAAAAGTTTAAAGCACGAGTTAAATAAAAGGACTTTCATACTAGGGGTAAGAGGCTTATGGATCAAGAGTTGATCATGGATTTGCTTGGTCCACTCCTTGTATAACTTGGCATTCTCATATACCTCGTGTCTCAACTCTTCTAACTCCTGTAGTTGGTGTTAGAGATGTGCCCAAAAGGCAATCGCCTTAAGCACTTAGTGTACACATTCATAAAGGCATTCTTTCATTATATTAGTATTCATTTGCATATGAATTGATATAGATCTTAAACTGATTAATGAAAGTCCAT
>CATIWF010163832.1:0-17589 GCA_949630135.1 Balakata baccata
AATCTCATTATCATGATCCCATCATGATTTCCTTCATGCTATGTTTCATATCATGGACTTTCATTAATCAGTTTAAGATCTATATCAATTCATATGCAAACGAATACTAATATAATGAAAGAATGCCTTTATGAATGTGTACACTAAGTGCTTAAGGCGATTGCCTTTTGTGCACATCTCTAACAGAGCTTCACAGCGGTAGCTCATCCTCAAACCAATGGCATGATTGAGGTCACAAATGGAATGATTGTCCAAGGCCTAAAGAAAAGATTGTGCAAGGTGAAAGGGGCATGGGTAGAGCAGTTGCCCCGTGTACTTTGGTCTTACTGGATAACTCCTAGAGCCACACTGGAGAGACACCATTCAAGCTAGTTTTCGGTTTAGAGGTTGTTACCCCTATAGAAATAGGACTTCTGAGCCCAATAACCCTAATGTATGACGAAAATGAAACCAGCAAGAGGTGGCTGCTAATATTGAACTCCTAGCAAAAGTCATAAAATGGGCGAATATGTGGGCTGAGGCCTATAAAAAAAAGTGGCTAGAGTATTTAACAAAAGAGTTAGATAAAGGGGATTCTAGGTAGGGGACTTAGTGTTGATACAAGCCAACATAAAAAGAGGGGAAGCAGGAGTAAGAAAACTAGATGAAAACTAGTTCAGGCCATACATTGTTTGTCAAGCAATAGGAACAGCCACATACAAGCTTTCCAACCACTAAGGAAGACGTTGCCTAAGACTTGGAATGCTTAGAACCTTAAGAAATGTTACCAATGATTGTAAGAGTTAATGTGATCTTATAATCTTACTTCAGTTATTAATGCAAAATACTCTTTAAATCACTCTGTAGATTATCTTCGGACAACCCTCGACTCCTAGCACAAGAGTTGATAAGGACCAATAAGCCTATGAGGCTTAACAATAGAATCATTAGGACCGATCCGATAAGCTCCTAGGTTCCTGGCTCTATGGATAAGATAATCTTCAGGGAAGCTAAAATGGCTAGCCAAAGCAGGGAGTCTGGATTCATCAATTATAGGCTTTGACCTGTCAGCACCCCAGAGGTCCCTAGTCGGCTTTGTAGCAAGAAGAGAATGTCTTGACATGAAGGAAGTAGAAGGTGCTTCACCAGCTATATCAGCAACAGAAGAGGATGGACCACCAGTAGTATCGGTAGCAGAGGAGGACATAACAAAGCCATGAGCAAGAATGCTAATGACAATGAACTTTTGTACACGAGTTTTGAAATGGTGACCTTGCTCGGAGAGTGGTACATTGTCCTTAGGATCACAACAAGGATGTATCACTAGAGGAGTCTTTTGTTTCTTGATGATAACGATATCGTCAGAACTCTCCTTTGCCTCTCATCATTAGGGATAATGATTGGCTCTTCAACAACGTTATTCGAAACAGGGATAGCTTTGAAAGTAGCATCCCTCCCTACTATAGAGGAAGAATTAGATGCCGCCTTCGAGGAGGAAGAGGGATATGTCCCGGAATCCTCACTCCTACCATAGCTATAGACAAACTTATCGCTACTGAATGGATTTTCAACAAACAATGCAAAACAAGACAAATAAACAAAAACAAACAAAGGAAAACAATAAGCAAAAAAAGAGAGGAAAGAAAAAGCAAAAGGAATTGAAAATACTTATTGGAAAAGCTCATTTTCTTCAACAAGAAAGCAGTTGAGGAAAGCAAAAAAATAGGGAAACAATAAGAGAGAATGGGAGGCAAAAGTGAAGATAAAAAATGACAAATGTTCGGAGAAAGAGAAGGAGAATGAGCATTTAAAGGAAGGAAAAGAAGTGAAGCGATGCCTACCTCGAAAAAAGAATGACGACAAATGGGGAAATGACACATGTTAGACTCATCTTCAGGGGCGGAAACAGGTACCAAGAAAAAGCACCAATTCGAATTCAAAAAGGGAAACCGTCCCCTCTTCCCCCTCACCCCCCCCCCTCCGGGGCAATCAAGGATCAGAATCTCAGACCAAATAACTCAACTGACCATGGCGAACAAGAATGATCGACCAAATTTAGGGGAAACTACGATAGCAATTAGTCACAATTGGCTTACTTGCCTCTTTCTAGAATGAGACCAGACCACCAAAGGGTCTGTGACCAAAAGAAACTTCCAAGATGTAGATCGAGGTCGACTTAAGAGTTATGTTCTCTCTAAGAATAGACCAAGCCAAAATGGAAGCCAAAAAGACAAAAAGAATGCACCACCTACCTTGACAAGGATACCCCAATAGCTCTATAGACATGCACCCTGCAATGGCCAGTAGAGCATACTGAAAATGCTGACGACGGGGGAGAGGATATCCACTAATGAGAGAAAAACACGAGGAAAGGACGTTGTAACAACCAATGAGACCGTGCAACTGAGACCTATATATACCTACCCACATAGATTTCACTAAGTAAGAAATACCTCACTCTTAACCTCTCACATACCAATTTTTCTTTTCAAGTTTTCTCCTATCATCCTATCCACTAACTTGAGCATCAGAGTGGTTATCCGATGTAACATCCTCAACTTTCCCACATGCATTATGACACGCATTACATTTTGAACATCTTCATTTTATAAATGACATTCATCCGAAACACATGCATATATAGGGATTTTAGCTAGATGTACTCATGAGGTAAACTTGCCACCAGTTGGTTCATCGCAATAGGAGCAAGTCGTACGTGTCCAGTTATGATTTAAATAAGGACACAAGATATTGAAAATGAAATTAAATAAAATGATTAAATTTGAAATAAATGAAATTTGGCATAGTGAAATTAATTAAAGTAGACAATTTGACTAGATAGCATTTTGGCACTAAGTACATATAAATATGTAGAGAAAATAATAATAATAATAATAATAATAATAATAATAATAATAATAAATTTAATCAATTATTCATTATTTAAATTAAATAAATCAGAAAAGTAAAAAAAAAAAAAGGAATATGGGACAAAATAGTTAGTAGGCTAAAACTAAATGCTTCCTTTGTTTGACCACTAATTGCTTCTCTTCTACCTTCATTTCTTCTTCCCATTTTTCTTCAATTCTTCTTCTGCTCCAGCACAAACTGGTCATAGGTGAGTTACCTTTCTTGTTAAATATGGTTTGGTGATGATGGGTCATGGTTTATGGTAAGAAAGTTGCTAAATATTATGTACCAAAGTTCTCGGATTCTGCTTCTATGCTAGCAAGTTAGGGTATCATTTTCTCTTTGTTAGAGATAGAATCCGGAGAGGCTCTTAACATGAAACTTGTAGTTTAATTCTTAGATTTATGGCTATATAAATGGTTTAGCAAGATTTTGTGTCTATGAATAGATATTGGCATATGATTTTGACTGGTTCAATTGAGGAACCTAGCTGAATCACCTACTATTTTGATTAATTTTATATATGATAGAGTCGATATTTGAGGAAATTCAAAACATGAAAGTTGTAGATATATGTGTTATCTATTGTATACTAAATTTCAGGACCAGATTATGGGTAGATGTTGAGTTATGGGCAAGAGAGTCATGTCTATTCCATATTTGAGCTGCCTGCTTAGTATCCTATGCAAGTCTAGTCAATTGTTTGCCAATTTTGAGCTCTTTATAGACATAATCTATAAATGGTCAAAACATGAAAGTTATAGGTACATGCCTTAGCTAAATGTTGGCACAAATTTTACCTCAATATTTTACATATGTTGTGTGTTATGACCTTCACAAGTTAGACTAGTCCGGATGCCAGCCCTATTTCTGACCAGTCAAAATTATCCTACCATATGAGGACCTTAGAGGCAGAATGGATGAAAGTTGTCAACATGAAAAATTTTCCATTTTAATATATCTATGTTCATACAAATATGACTTACATATTGTAAGATATGAAGAAGCAAAATTGGTGTTCCAAAAATGCCTAAGGTCTAAAACAGGGCAGAAAACAGAACACTCATTTAAATTGCATAAAATATTCCACAATGGCCCAATTTTTCTGAAATTTAGATGTGTTATAATCCTATATGTTAGCTTTAATTAGAAATAAGAATTATACTAATTTAGAAAAAGTTTATAAGCTACTGAACATATGAAGGTCACACTTGCATAATACCAAACCCTAGTTAGTGGTCCATATTATTCATATTTCAATTTGTTTAAGTTTCACTAAGTTTATTTAGCTACTAATTGACCAAGTATACATTCAATTAGACTCACATCATACTGTAGACCCCTAAGGAAGTGAAAAAAAATAAGTTAGAGGCTCAATATCAAAAGAAAAAGGTGAGTTTAATTATCAAATGATTTCTTTGGTATGTGCTACGTGTAATGTGACTTGATTTGCTTTATTTGAATTACATGATTGCTATGATATGGCTAATGAGACTGTATTGAATGTAAAGTACATATTTGGATTACATGTATAGGTTTTCTTTGTATAAGGCAAAAGTTGACTAAAATATATAATGATTGTTGCAAATGCATATACATATGGACTTAAAAGGCGTTGTGACTAGCTAAATAGTATTGAAAGCAAAAGAAGAGGCCTATGGCCCAAACAAATGTTCAAAAGCAAAAGAAAAAGGCCTATGGCCTAACAAATGTGCAAATGTTACAAATGATCAAGCTAGCTAATAAATGCAAATGTTCACATGGAAACCCGGGATAGTGTATGTTTAGCCTAGTCACAACAAAAAGAAAATGACATAAGCATAAGCAAATGAAATGTTTACATGATTTAATATGATTTATATTCATATGATATTAAAAAATAGAATGACATGTAGGAATGACGATTACTACTTGTAATTGCGACTGGCTTAGTACTTTAGAAAGTTTTTGATAATTATTCTCATTGAGTTGCAACTCATCAAATTGCATTATTTTTTAGGAAGAGTCGTGTAGTTAGCTCATTTTGGAGGTGCATACTACATAGAATACATGGATCACAGGTCACCAGCCGAGCCTCACCAATCTCTCTCCTTGCATTTCACATATGTATAGGGACATGTCTTTTATGTTTTGGACTGTATATCTATATACATATAATATAGTGAATACGCAGTGATGTGATATATATATTAGATATATAATCAAGCTGTTATACTTTGCTAAATGCTACAAAGTGATATTGATATATAATTCAAAAAAAAATTATACCTTATTATCAATAAGTCTGTCTTATTCTATCCAATACACGATAACATGAAATAAGTGATATTCATAGGTATAAGGTGTCACATCCGATGCACCTCTTCTCACTCTTTCTTTCCTTATAGGATCCTAAGTTTAAGGAGAAGGTTATCAGAAATACCCAGAAAAAAACACTTAGTTGTAAAGGGATGAGTATTAGCCTAGAGAAAAACACTTATTGTGAGGGGCATTGAGTGAGCCCATAGAAAAACTCAAGTTGGAATTTAGAATGAGCTCCTTAGGAAACATTGTATTGAGGTTTAAGCAATGTTATTAAAAATGGTCTAGACTAGCCAGTTCAACTGGTAAACTTGTGAACTGATCAGTTGACCGGACTAATTTGGTATTTAAAACGAGGTATGATTTCACCCAGTGCTCAAACCAGCCAACTGACTAATTAAACCATGAACCATTTGAACTTGTCATTATTTGGCCAATTATACCTAAAATTATTGAAAATTTTTGAAATATTATGCATGTGCCAGGTTTCGAACCTGGGTAAGGGAGCATAATCATTGATACTCAAACCACCACGCTAGATGACATATATATATATATATATATTGTTAAAAGTTATAATTTGATAGAATTTCACTTTGACTAATTCAATCCCGGTTTAACTTTAATTAAACCTTTGACTCTTTACCTTTTCTAGTTCATTGATTGGACTGAATTTGATATTGGATTTAAGTGTGAGTGTAACACCCCACCTATATAATGGGAATAATCTCACTATATAAGTGGAATGCCACATAACCAACAAAGTGATTCTACCGAATAAATTTTTTTTTTCCATTTATTATTCTTATTTTCATTTGCCTATTTACATCAGATTAGGTATACCTTTTCCAATTACTTTCTTACCTCATACTGTATATATACAAATTACCTGATATAACTTCTTTCATTCACATTTTGAATAATTCCATCTACCAATTATATTCTTAATACATATATAGAACATTTTATCTAAACTCATATGCATGATTGAAATCAGAACAAAAGTACAAAGTAACTGACTCAACGGTCTCTTCAAAGATCTAAACATGTATTAAGACGTAACCATAATAAGATTATTGGTAAACATGATGTAATGATAGAAAAAGATTGCCCTTTGATCAAAACAAGATTGATTGGCTCACTAAGACATATCCTCGGAAGGATTGTGAGAGTCAAATCATCGCCTATAATGTAATGTACAGTGGCGATTGGCTTTAGTGCAAGTGGGATATTGTTAGAGAGGTGCCCTAAAGGCAATCACCTTAGGCACTTAATGTACACATACATATAGTCATTCTTACATTATATTGGTGCTTATGCATACATGAATTGATATAAATCTTAAACCAAATGATGTAGTCCATGATATATAACATAACATGAAGGAATCATGATGAGGTCATGATGGTGAGATTCCTATCATGTGTAAATGTGTTTATATCTAAATTATCCCTAGTCATAGGATTAACAAGATGGGAACTTGTTAATCCGGATAGACTAGTACATGTTATACTTCTTAATTGGATCAAGTAGTTGATCTTATAAACTATAGACATGAGATGTTTAAAGTTAATATATGAATGCTTGCTAAGTGTAGCCAAGTACATTGGATGACCCGCCATGAGACAATTATATGGATTATCTATTCATATGTCAGTGATAGTCTTATAATAGAAATGGTGCAAGTATCCTTAGACTTGAGGTGCTCAAGGTTATCTTGGACACTGATTCTATACTTTGACTCCATTCCTTGTTGCTTCTTAAAGGTCGCTCTTAGGGAGGTGATTGGCTATACCTTGAGGTATTTGAAGGTAATTGAGTAGCCAATAAGGGATTCACCACTCCTTATAGAAGGACAATATACTTGTGGCCTCTTGTGGAGAGCATTACTCAAAAATCCTTACGCAAGGTGGACATATCTTGAAGATGGTCTTTGAGGACATATCTTATTAGAGTAATGAGTCTCATGGATAAGAAACTAACATCACTTGGATTAGGTATGATGTAGTCAATCTAGTAGAAGTTGATACATTGTCCATAGTCTGAACTAAGTGGTGTATAGTGAGGTGAAAGGATAAATTGCATAGATAATTGTTCTATGAAAGGGTTTAAGTCAGACCATTGACCTTTCTGGTCAATTGGGGGTCATGATGTATGGCTAGATACCACTCTTGACTTGCTTAATATTATATGATAAATTGAGTGGCCAATATAACCGGGAACCTTTTTAGGTCATAAGCATAAAAGAGTGTGATGTAAGAGTAAAATAGGCCTTGGATTTGATCCAAGTTTAAGAGAGAGAAAATTTGGACTGGACAGTTTTACAAACATGGAAAAGTTTCCTAGAAGCAAAAGGCAATATGAGCATGAGATGCTCAATGTGAGCACAAAAGCAGGCTAGCGGCCTGGGCTACATGTTGTGAGCTTGCCAGCATGCAGGTAGTAGGCCTGTGCAGCCAACAGCCTACCGATTGGGTTTTTCTTATCCCAATTGGACTCCCTTTCATATATCCTACTTGAAATTGGATTCCTTATGCCCTAGGGCAAATAGAATACATATAAAAGGGATTTTAAGGCAAAAAATACAACAGCCCACATTAGAGAAAATTAATTTAGAATTAATTCTCTTCTTCTTCTTCTCTCTTGAACATTCAATCATACTAGCACATTGGTTGTTTGTTCACCCATTGCCATAGTTGGTTTCCTTCATCCTCTTCATATAGTTATCGATAGAGACATCCAAGTTAGGATGTTGGTGGTTTGCTATAACCCAATAAGAAGAAACAAGGTCACAACATAGTAAAGATCAAGAATAAAAAAGGTAATCATCTTCATCCAAGTAAATGGTATATCCAATTTTAATATACATAGGATGATCCATTTGTTCTAGGATTTCTAAAATTTTAATTTTCCGTTGTGCTATGCATGTGATGCATGTTAGAAACCTAACAAATAGATCTTTTGAGTCTGTAAACTTTGCACTCTTGTCCCTTAAGTTTAAAGCTTAAATGTTGATTCATATAGATCTCTTTATCTTGTTCTCTATTGAGAAACGTAGTCTTGACGTCCATTTGATATAATTTTAAGTCCATCTGTGCCACTATAGCCAAAATGAGGTGGACTGATGCAAACCTGACAACAAGCAAGAATGTATCTTAATAGTCAACTCCCTCTTATTATGTGTAGCCCTTAGCCACTAATGGAACTTTATATCTTTCTATTATCCCATCCATCTTACATTTAATTTTAAGAACCCATTTGTTCCCAATGGTCTTATAACCTAGCGATAAATCAACCAAATCGCAGACTCGGTTAGATTTTATCGAATCCATTTCCTCTTCCGTAGCTTTAGTCCATTCCTTTACTTTAGGACTAGATAGAGCTTGTTGAACTATTTTAGGCTCTTCTTCATCTGGAGCAATAATGAAAGCTTCCCCCTCAATCGTAAATCAACGACGGGGAATTCTTTCATGATTACTACGTCGAGGCTGAGATTGCTCATGATATTGCTCCATAGGAACGCACTCAAGCAATGTACCACTCCTACTTGCTTCAGGAGGAGCATGATATTCCATATCATTGTGCACTGTGGATGCTAATTCAACTAATCTAGCACTCCCACTAGTCTTGGGATCTTCCATTTCATACAATTGGAAATCCCTATTTATATCTCCTCTTTCAGGAAAGTCCTCTTCTAAGAAAATATCTCGTGACTCAATTTCTATTACCCTTCCATTTGTATCTTCCCCCCAAAAATACATCTTTTGGAGAACTTTGAGTATCTTATAAAGATACATTTCTTCCCCCTCGGACCAAGTTTCTCATATTCATGAGAAGTGTTATGGATATAAGCAGTACAACCCCATAGGTGCATTTTATCTAAGTCAGATTTCTTGCCTTTTCATAACTCGTATGGGGTGGAAGGAGGAGTTTTTTATTGCACACGGTTAAGTATATAGGTCGTAGTTAATAGTGTATCTCCTAAAAAAAAAGGCAATTTAGCTTGCATCATCATTGACCTAACCATATCCAATAGGGATCTATTCCTTCTTTCTACTATGCCATTTTGTTGCGAAGTTGAAGGAATAGTTAGCTGCCTAGCTATATCCTTTTCATCACAATAATCTTTAAAAGAATTGGATACATATTTACATCCACGATCGATCCTTAATGCTTTAATTATTGCATTTGATTGATTCTTAACCATCTACTGTAACGTATAAAGCAATCCAATGCTTCAAACTTATGGGAGATTAAATAAACATGACCATATCTAGTGAAATTATCTATAAATGTGATGAAATAGTGAGCGCCATAGCTCACTCTCACATTTATTGGGCCACAAATGTCAGAATGAATAACATGTAAAGGAAATGTGGCTCTTTTTTCTTTGCCAAATAGTAATCTTATTGCTTTTCTAGCAGGGCAATGCTCACCACAAATAGGCATATCTATTTTATCAATAGAACCTAAAAGGGTAGCCTTTGCTAATTGTTTTAATCAATCTTACCCAATATGTCCTAATCTAGCATGCCATTTAACATCATCATTTATGAAACATTACTGGAATTACCAAGAACAAAAATAGAAACATCAACATTAATAGGTATTATATCCAATATAATGAAACCATCTAGCAAATATCCAAAACCATAATAAATCTGATCCAAAAGTATGTTTACACAACTATTTTCAAAAACAACTTTAAAACCCAATCCTAATAGAACAATTATAAAAACAAGATTTCACCAAACTTTAAGAGCATAAAGCACATCATGGAGATAAAGGGTGTTGCCTCCCCACAACACCAGCTTACAAGTGCCAATTCCAAGCACGTTTGCAGAAGCATTATTCCCCATATAGGTACTTCAATTCCATTTTGGAATCTGACGAAACTCTATAAAGGGATAGCAATCCCTTGCTATATGGTCAGTTGCTACTGAGTCTACAGTCCAATAAGGAACAGTTTCAGCTAGCATCAAAAAACTACTAGCATATAAATCAAAGGGGTGAATTTGGTCATACAATACCTTTAGCAAAGTGCAATCACAAACAAAGTGACCTGGCTTCCCACAATTAAAGCAATTCATGTTCTTGCCTTTCTTGTTCGCAGTTGTATTTCTTTCCATTATTATTGGCTTTGTTGCTTCCTTTACCTGCCTTGCCATGCTTGTTACTCTTACCCTTCCATTTCTTACATCTAGAGCTCAAAGCTCTTTTGTCTTTAGACTCAGTCATATAAGCCTCACCTGCAGGCTTATCAGTAAGAAGGTGATCCTCCTCTAGCTCAACACGACGAGCAACATCATCAAAAGTCTTGATTATCATTATGAGTAAGGTTAACATGCATGTGCTCCCAAGCTTTTGGAAAAGAGCGAATCACAGCATGGACTTATTGCTCATCAGTTAACTCATGGCTAGTGGCCTTCAACTCACTTATCATGTTAGACACGATAGTGAGATGCTTCCTCATTCTATGAGCAGGATTCTTTTTATAACCTTCAAACTTGAGAGTTAATTGACATAGCCTAGTAGTCAAAGTTCCACCAAATTGGAACTTGATAGCGTCCAAAACTGCTAGGGTTGAACGGTGTTTCTCAAAGCAAAGCATTAGATCATTCCTCATGCTCTCAACTTCAGCATACGAGCAACTCTGTCTTTGTGCTTATAGGCTTGATATGCTTCCATATCCTGCCTATGTTGAGCAAAGCTACCATGCTCAGGCTCAACCATAGGTTCTGTGATTGTTTCCAGCATATCTTGCTCCTCTAGTAGATACTGAATTTTTTTATGCCAAATATCATAATTCTTGCCATTCAGCTAATCTCATTGATTCAAATCAACAATAATTCTCTTTATAACAACCATTTCAACTAATTAGAAACAATAATCTCAATTAGAACAATTCACAATTCAAATTATCTTATGTAGCAAAGTTTTATATTAATCAATAATAGCTTAATTCATGTAGTAAAAATAATAGTATTATTAAACAATCCAATCAATTTTCACTAACATAGTCCAATTATTATTGTTTAATTTAAACATGCGCCACAATTATTTTATTAGGTAAGATTTACTAACTCACCAACCTAATAGTCCCACAATAATATATCATATATTGTGTCAACCTTAGGGTGATTGCTCTCCATTTTGACCTTGACAATCAAATTAAATGTCACTTTGATAGTATTCAAAGTTTCAGCACATTTGGTTATGAGTTTCTCATTGAACAAATCGAGTATTTCCTAGAGACGTGAAACTCCCGATCCGAAAATCCATGTCTAGATCGAAAAATGTTGCCTTCAAATTCTTCCAAAGTTCCAAAAGCAGAAGCAGACCGGGACAGACCATGTCCTAATTGGGATATACCATTTCCAGACTAGGACATATTATAGTCCGATAGGGAAATTCAAAAGGACATAATCGTTGAAAAAGAGACTCCACCAAAGTGTGCCACATCATCTGGAAGTCAAAATGACTAAGTTAAACTAACTGATGTCCCGATCGAGAAGCATTTGAAGCCTATAGACCTAAGACCTAAGTATGGCATCATCCGATAAGTCACGATCGTGACACTAGGAGTCCCGATTGGGAAAATCATATAGAAATCAGCCGTTGGAGCATTTAGCCAACCAAAGGATGCCACGTGTCAAAATAGGTCATTTCCTGACCGGGAAACCCTTTAATGCAGTAAGAGAACGTTAGAAAGAGTTATGGCACCAATTTGTAACGGCTAATTGGTGGGTAATTAGTAGAAATACCCTACCAAAAGGGCATTTGAGATATCCAACTCTTTCTTTTAAGATATCCAACTACTTTCTAAGTGCCAAAACTCTTGCAATTTATTTTCTCAATCTTTCTTCAATTAATTGCTTTTGTAAGGGTTCAAGCGTTGGACTTAAAACATTTGAGTTATCTTGTAATTGGGTAGTTTGAGCCAAATTACAAGGAATTGGTTGTTATATGAGCCATCAAAACACAACGAAAATTTGGATTGAGTGTTAGCCTTGGTAAAACACCTATTTGAAAGTGAGCTAGCTAAAACTCCATTTGTAATCTAAGTGGTTAGATTACTGAATACCCAATTGAGATTGGGCAGAGGAATAGGGTTAGTTAACACCTGAACCTCTGTAAAATTTGTGTCTCTATCTCTTTTATCTTTTTAGCTTTCTTGTGTGTGTAAGAATTTGTATTTTCCCACCAATTCATTCCCCCCCCCTCTCTCGATGATTGTTTAGGCAACATACTACTCATTCAATATATTAATAAGATATATTATTTTCATATATCAAACATGTAATGAAATAATGAGACATATGCATAAAGAAAAAATATTCAATACTTGAACTTCTCAAAATAAACATAATATATCTGATGAATATCCATCACATGTTTTAAAAGAATAAATAAAACTAAACAACATCAATATAAACATAAAGAAATAAAGTCCTAAAGTAGTATTGGATAATGTTCTTCGGAATCTATAGATCTGTTGTTATGCATTCAATAATATTCTAAGTGATCTATTAGATCTTTGTCAATAAGCTCCTTACGTGCTAGTTCTTTAGATATTTTACCCATTCATGAGAAGCCACTCATAGGCTTGTTAATAGCCACGACCAAATTTCTCTTACTCAGCCATGGATATCCACTCATTTTCTACCAAGATCACCTAATGTCATGCACAATATGTCGCTCTTACTCCTTTTTTAATTCTCTTATAATGTTATTATAATCCAAGTCACCTATCCTCTCTCTAAGTGCCTTTCTCTCTTACTCCTATGAATCACCCAGGGAATCAAGAACAACCTATATTTGTTGGTCGTGGACCAGCTCATATTTATTTCAAAAGAACACATAAAAAGTCCACAATTTTTGATACATCACATGAATGTGAGTATCTAACGAATGCATTGGATCTTTTCTATATGCAGTCAGTCGCTCTAAAGCCCCAAGCATACAATCCCTTGCTACATGTAAAGAAAAATATTATAGAATAGCATCAGATATACATGAAAAAATGCTAAAATATACTAAGAGCAAGTTAAAAATGAAATGCTACCACTAATCATGTTAAAACATACACTTTTGTGCACTTTTTAATCCAAAACAAAATCAAAATGTGCTCTAAAAATTTTGGAAAAATACCCATTAAATGGAAATTAAATTTTAAGCATTTAAAAAAAATTAGGACAGAAGTCGACCTTTCACACCCCTCCATGCACCAGACAAATGTTACCCATACACTTCATGCGCCTCAATGTGCTGCAAGACATCCCGCATGCGCTACCACACGCCGGATATGCACCATTTGTCATGCCACGTAAGTAGCCACATCATTGCCATGTAGACCAACCAGAGATCGCCTCGCGTTGGACAAGTGACACATGTCCATGCCATATGGCAAGCCACGTCAGACGGCGACAGCATGGAACAATCATATGGTGCCACGTGTCAGAAGATGCCACATCATCGTGAAAGGCTGGCAACTAAATCATCACATCTGAAATACAGTGGACTAATCGTTGAGCGACACATGTACAGTAACTTCTAAGTAACCGTTTCACGCACCTATTGTGGCATATGACATGCATGAGCTGCCTTACTTTGGCTGTTCAGTCCCATTTTTGAAAATTTTTCTATGTTTTTAGGCATTTTCTATTGGTTCAATCCATAAAATTTACAATTAGACTCTTCTACAATGGCGTTTGAACGTTAAACACATTAATTAAGAGTGGAATAGGCAAAAAATCAATTTCTAGAATAATTAGAATTGTAATTTCGATCATGAACTTTGAAAAATCATTGACATTTAACCGAGCATCCAAAAATTTGTAAAAATACTCGTTAGAAAGCTTGTGATGAGAGCTTTCCAAGCATAGCAATTTTGTGCCTTAAAATAGAGAATCAATCTCACAAAAAATCAAACAAAATGTGGATGTTTTCCAAATTTCATGCGAAATTGTTCAATTAAGCATTCTAATCCTCAATCTAGCACAAAGACACGAATTAAGACTCTGATACCATTGTTATCAAACAATAGCAGCAAAAACTTATTTATGGAAATGTGAATTTCATGTCTTTAATGCTTCGAGTAGACCAATTATAAGAATCTAGACTAAATTCTATGACATGAACCCCCTCGATCTCTTGATGACTTGAGAATAATAGGAATTCTGTAGAAATCCCTCAGAACTTTTAGAGACCAGTTAATTTTTAACGTTAGATTTGTGTTTTTTTTATTAGTGAGGAGAGGAAGTTAATTCCAAATTAACTTCTCCCTTTTATATTAAATAACATTTGGGCTAGGTCAAGCCTACATGGGTAGCCCAGACCCATATCCCAACAACTAGACTATGATATGTTTGTTAAAATTAAATTATTAATTTTTGATATCATAATAACCTAATTTTAAGGTGGATTAATTTTGAATTAATTTATGGAAATATGGAATTTAATTAATTTGATTAAATATTAAATTCTATATTAAAATGACATATAAAATTGAATTAATAGAAACAACATAAATAGGCATTTTTCGATTCAAGTGTTGAAATCGCTTTTCAAATTTGGAATCCAAAATTGTCACTATCTTATTTTTCTTTATTTTATGCATTAGAGAATGCATGCTAGGAGTGTATGAAAAGGCATGATGGATGATTATGGACTTAGGCCCAATGTGATTGAGTGTGCATTATTAAATTTTATTTTATGGTAAAGAGGGTATGTGTATCTCTGCCTCTCTTTTCTTTCTCATGCATTTGTTTTCTCTTCTCACTCCCCTCAAATGTAAATTGAAGTTTTCTATTTTGAAATATGTAATTAGATTACATAGGATTATGATAGAATAGAGATGCAAAGGAGCAAGAAACAAAGGAGATAGTGACATAAGCAAAAAGTCTTAGAATTAGGAATTTGATTTCTATTTTGGATTGTAATTTATGCATATACCTAGGTGAGACCTAGTCAATCTCTCTTCGGCTCAAGAGATTGACATTAGTTCGTCCATAATCATGCTAGATAGTTAGTGTAACTATCTTTATATATCTATGTGATTAATGTATGATATATAAATGCATGCTAAAATAACATGATGATACTAAATTAAGAAAAACCCTCGCTTAATTAATATTAAAGCTAACGTCTTCCATTAATATGGCAAGAATGATAGTTCTTTTTAGAGTTAGGGCTATTAGGCAAACCCAATCCTGCTCTACAAGAATATGTTCAAACCATAGAAATAAGATTTCCTAATTAATAGGCCAGCTTTAATAAGAAGCATTGATTTGTTGGGCAAACCCAATGTTAATATGGATTAAGGCGAAGTTGGGTAGTGTTTATAAGATATACATGCATCAAGAGTTGATAGCCTAATGTAGGTGCACACATCAATAGTGATAATACCATATTTGATAGTTGTATGAGAATACAAATGGTATGGATCAGATACCGACCTTTAGGCCTAAGATGGCTTGTTGGGCAAACCTAAGGTCATTCTTAGGGACATTGGATATCAACCCACTAGGAGAACTCATAATAGGTTCTCTCGGATTCATAGTGAGGGCTGTGGATTCGCAATAAAATAGTGGGAGTCATAATGTATTTTATTAAAGACCTAATATCATGCATTCATTCACGTACACACTTCTATATTCTCAATCTTTACATCTAGGTTGTTATAATCATATCATTCAATGTGAATCAAAACTTAATCACGAGTCATACATTTTGACTATCCTAAACTTCCTTGACTGGCTTAAAATTGAGAATTGTTCTCAAATCCAAATGGTTACCAAAGTCTTAAAATAATCGTTTTTCCTTCCTTTAATGATTGAGTTGCAACTGTTATGAACAATTTGCATACAAGTAGTTGGATAACAATGGATTTGTCCTAAGTTGTTCAAACTTAAAAAGCAACGTGGAAATGGATGCAAAACCATTATGTATAATCTTTGAGAGAAGGCCAATGAGCAAATTCATACTGAGCTATATGAGATATCTAAATTGCTATACCACTCCAAGATGATAGAAGGGAGATCTAAAATGTAACATGCATTATGGATAAAAGGAAAAGATAAAGAGACAACTGAGCTATATGAGATATCTAAATTGCTATACCACTCCAAGATAATAGAAGGGAGATCTAAAATGTAACATGCATTATAGATAAAAGGAAAAGATAGAGAGACATCTTAAAAGGTACTTCCATTGTGGCAAGAGTTGCAAAATGGAAATGGAATAACAAAGCGTATTTGGAGTTTTAAAGAAGTAGAAGGATGAGGGATATAGATGCACCTTCTACTTCAAGTAAATTTGTTAAAGAGGATAACATTGTTTCTTGTAATAATACATGGATATAAGATACCGCATGTAGGTCTCACATATACAAGATATGCAAGACCAAAGAAGCAATAAAAAGCTTCAGAAGGGAGAGTCGAAACTGTGCATGTTGCCTATAAAGCAATAATTGCTACAATAGCTATAAAGGTTTAAGTTTAAACACTCTTTAGTAAGCTTGTTTAAAGGATTAAACATTTGCAATTTTATTTTAGTTTATGAATAAAGAATATAATTTTGTTGAACAAAAGTTTTTCATTTGTCTCTTAAGAACAATTGTTGTTCTATACGGTCAAATGATATTCCTTATAAAACTAAAATATTATGCAATAGAATTTATGATATTTGAATATTTGATTCTATCCTCCATATCAAATTTAAAGGGTTGATGACCTAAAACCATAAATTATGGCACTGTCAACTTGGGCATATAAAAGAGAATCAGATGATGAGTTATGGTAACTTTAGGTCATTCGATTATGAATCATGTGACACATATGAATCTAATTTACTAAGCAAGTTAACAAAATTACCTTTTAGTGAAAAATGATGAATATGCAAAAGGACCGATGGACCTTGTACATGTATATATATGTGGACAAATGTTCATGCATGTCATAAATGGTTTTATCTAGTTCATTACCTTAATTATGATTCCTCATAATTCAGGTATTTGTATATAGTGAGATATAAATTTGAAACATTTGAAATGTTCAAAAAATTCAAAAATGAAATAGAGGAAGAATTCAGTTAAAGTATTAAGACACTTAGACTAGATCAAATTGAAATAATACTTAAGCTAAATGTTTCAATGTCATATAAGAGATAATGAGATTTTATCTAAATGAACCATATATTATATGCTATAGCATAATAATATGGCTAAAAGGAGTAGCCGAACCTTGTTAGACATGGTAAATTACGTAATAAGCTTTTAAAATTCCTTAAATTTCCTTTTATGGTCATGCACATGAGATTATGCTTACGCGATAAACATAATACATTATCAGTTAGTTGATGTTGTTCCATTAAGATATGAAATAACATAAAACTTATTCT
>CATIWF010163840.1:0-56872 GCA_949630135.1 Balakata baccata
AAAGGATAAGGGGAAGGTAAAAGGCCAGCTGAAGTCAAAGGTTGACAAAGGAACCTGTTTCCATTGTCAAAAGGATGGTCATTGGAAGAGAAATTGCCCAGTTTATCTAAAAAGTTTAGAGAAGACCAGAGGCAAAAGGACTGTTGGTCCTTCAGGTATTTCTCATCTTTTGAATTTAAATGTTGATTTAAATTATGATCATTCTTTTAACTCATCATATGCTTGGGTCTTAGACACTGGAGCAACTGCTCATATTAAAAGTTATGGATAAATGCTCAAGGTTAACATGAAAAGTGTGTTTTCATGTCATACAATATTTGATTGTATGTTTCGGTAAAATTAAAAATTTTGAAATCTATAATTTTGACCGAGACCTAGAGCTCCCCTCAATCCAAAGAAAATAAATGCTTCCGCTGCCAGCCAACACAATTTTCAAAGGTAGAATAGTTGTCTTGAATATCTTTTTTCCTGAAAAAAAAAAATCTGTTTTTATGAATGAAGTTGGGGCCAAAAAATAGTATGTTTTTGTTATGTCTTCGACTTTAAATTTCTTGTTGTATTTTCACTATGAGAGCTCAAATTTACCAGGGTGAATTGTCTCTCTTTGAATTTCAGTTGTACCAGTAATCACTAGCCCGGTTTCAAGAAAATTGTTCCATCTGTATCTTGTTCAATTGGTCTAATGAGCTATTGTATCATCTACTTTGCTTCTTTGCTGCGCCTGCGCAGAACATTTCATAAACGGATACCTCTCGGAAAGTGCACTTGTGTGGTCTGAAGGAAGAACCGGTTGACGGCCACTGTCGGCGATACCTGAATTGATATCAGGAATATATCAACAGAGAGATGATTCTTCCACAATAGGTCACTATTTAAATTGACTCCTTTTTTTTCTGTCCTTTTTATTTTTCAAAAAAAATATCTGCGAAAGCACATGTGCATTCTATTGTTTCATCAAGATATATAATATCTATATTTCTCCAATGAGGTTTCTTACCCTGGGATGCTTTGTCCAGTACACTAACAATTAGGAGTTGGACAAGGGGCACGGCACAACAGATCCACAGGAAGGTATTGTTGGCTCACAAAATGGACCCCATTCTAGCAATGAACAACATACTGTTGCAGCTGCTTCACTTTAAGGCTTTACATTTTTCCTCCTTTCCCCTCCTAGAAAAAGAAAACTTAGGGATACTTATTAGCTATGTAGTATTGATACTGATACAGTTATTGAAAAACGTAATTTATACATATAAAAAAAATATATAAATATTAAAAATATAGAAATAAATTTATAAATAAATAAATTAAATATATTAAATAATGATACATGTAATCTAAATTTTAGATTTTGTAGATGGAAAATAGTAAGATTTTAACTTAAATAAACGTGTTTCAAAACGTTTTTGAAAATTACAAAACTTAACAAGTTGTTAGAAGCATTTCCATAGCTTGAATGCAGTACCTTATGTTTTGATATGTCTGGCAGCGACCTCTAATGATGATGAGGCAGAATTTGAGAAATGGCAGAGGGAAATTAAAGAGGCAGAGGCTGAAGCAGAAAGTTTGAAAAATGGGTCTCTTGCTGGCAGCATCGGTGGTAACTGGGACATAGATGATCATGATAGAGTTCAGTCTCCGCCATTGGGTGAGGAAGAATTTACAGATGATGATGGTACTCTATATAAGTGGAATAGAGGTCTCAGAGCATGGGTTCCTCAGGTTGGTTGTGAATTTTGATTTTTAGGGTTTTGGTTCGTTCTATATTATTTAGCTCAAGAATGCTGGTTAAAATGTGATTCTGAATTTTTTACTTAATGTTGGTTGTGTTAATGATTTAACCTGCCTATTACATGTCTTTTCGAGAATTTTGTTTACAGTTGAATTTTAGATTACTTAATGGCTTATGTTATTGTAAGATTTGGGTGCTTATGCACCATTCTTTTCCTTCACTCCGGATATTCGGTGTGGAGGGGGGGAGGGATTGGTTTCATGAAGCAAAGGAACAAGGAAATCGTGGATTGTGTTCCACTTGGATAGTATTCTACTCCCATAATGTCTTGAGTCTCATAACAATTTCACACTCACAGTTACCTATGATTTAGCATTTGAAGAAAATTGGTTTACTCTATTAGGAATGATAGTAGTCTACAAATTTCACAGTGATCTTGCTAGGTCATAGATTTCTTTTGAAACTTCAATGAGTGTTTAAAATTGTTAATTGTATCAATTTTTTTTGGGGGTCAATTGTAAGCATTTTTTATATGTTTGCATGCACATATATGCTTCTGTGTTTTGAAAGGTCAGGGGAAATAATGTAAAAATACCAGCACAATGGTTTATTGAATGGCTACAAGTAAGCGTTAAATCTAGAACTTTGCTGTGGGTTATTCTGATTGACGTATATTGCCTAACATCACTTCCTCACTGATATGGTCAAGTACATACTGGAATTTTCATGATTTATTGGTAATCTGTAGGATAACACATCAAGCGTCAGCGGCCAATATGGGTTAGAAGAAATGACCTTTTTGCAAGCAGAGGAGGTTTTCCCCACTATAAGTATTGAGGATGCAGCTTCCAAGGAAGCAGTTAATGGTACTGGTGAAACAGAATCAAATCATAATGGAAAGAGAAAGATGCATGATATTCTAGCTGATAATAAGGATGTGCAGGCTGATATTAAGAATGTGCGAGCTGATAAAAAGGACGTGCAAGGTGATAAGGGCAAGATAAAAAGGTATTTACCCTCCCTTATTCGCTTTCAGCTATTTTGTGACTATAAAAACGTAGAGGCAGTAACTATTATGAATAATAACTGTCAAATCAATTATACTATTTTCATGATAGAATGTCTAGGCATCTTGTTTTGTGTATTTCTGGTTGTGGTAATGCCGTTGTTCATTTTGTGGCTTTTGCAGGAAGCCAATAAGGCCCCTGCTAGTTGGTTTGAATTGAAAATCAATACTCATGTTTATGTAATTGGGTTGCCTGATGATGTCACAGCTGAAGAGGTAATTCACACTTACTATCCTACTATAGGTATCGTAGCAAGAAACTCATTTTGGGAGATTGGTGAAGGTGGTGGAGGTATTTTCCAAGTGTGGGATAATTAAAGAGGTAAAGTTAATATCTTCCTTATTTCTGAATGTTTCTTCCATGAACAGTTGGAGTGACTAGGGATTAAGTAACCTTTTCTTATGATTCTCAGTTTCCCTGATAGGGAACTGCTGATTTGTGTTAAACTTCCTTCCTATCAACAGCAAATTACTTGTGTCAGGTCAATTGGAAATCTATATATATATGTGTGTGTGCGCGCGTGTGTGTGTGTGTGTTTATTTGTTAATGGTGTCTTGGGAATCAATCTTGGTAAATAGTCATTACACAAGTTTCATTCACATGAATTTAATGATTCAGTATACCATGTGCTGCTTATCCAAGAAATGAAGGGAATTTTTCTGTTTTCTTTTTAAAACAAACAGGAAGAGGAGTTGTACGAGTCACTCTATTTTGTTTTAGTTTTCAGAGGCATTGACCATTTTGCGTGAATAGATTTCAGAGTTTTTGTTGCTTGGTTTGTTTAGTGCATGGTCTTAGACAAATGTTTAAAACTGATCTTGGGAGTATGAGCCGAGTTCAATTTGGACGCCATAATATTGCTGAAGATTGAACCTAGTTTGGTGAGAGATAGATGAGACCCCTGGAAAGGCAAAAAATGTTGTTATGTTTATGTATCCCAGACTATTTGGTATTATGAATTACACATCTAATCTAATGAGCCTAATTGTGAACTGTACAGGATCCTGAGACCAAAAAGCCTCGTGTGAAGATTTATGTTGACAAAGAGACAGGAAGGTTAAAGGGAGATGCATTGGTTACATATCTGAAAGTAACTTCTTTGCTGTTTTCATTGAGCTATGAATTTTGAAAGTTAAGATTTTTTTATGCATGCATATATTTATTCCGCATTGTACTTTAGGAACCTCAGTTGATCTGGCTATGCAAATTATGGATGGGACACCTTTACATCCTGGTGGTAGGATACAAATGTCAGTCAGTCGAGCCAAATTTGAGCTGAAAGGTAATAAATATAATATGAACTATATGTTTCCATCTTGATTAGTTATGTTAATATGGATTTTTCTTAATGGTACTTGTCTATTGTTCAGGACATGAAAGATAACTTTACGTCATCTACTATCTAGAATAGGCAAGAAAATTACTTTCTTTGTTAAGGGCTTGTTATTCTGTTTTTGAGCCTTACTTAAATGCAGGGGACAGAAATAGGCCCAAACAAGTTGACAAGAAGAAGAAGAAAAGGCTAAAACGGGTTGAGGAGAAGATTCTTGGTTGGGGTATGTTTCATTTTCAATCTTAAGATGCTATCTATGTAGGTATGATGATTGTTTTATTTGAACTGATCATATTCCATTTTGAAATATAATATTTTATTATTTTATATTTTTTTGTGATGTTATTTATCATTTACTACATCAGAAGAATTGAATGTAATTTAGTAGATATTGCAGATTATATTTTTATGCTATTGCTGTCCTGTCTGTGAGAAGGATTAAAAGAAACATCATTTTGACTTAGAGAAGTTGTTCCTTCAATCACTATCTAAACTCTGTTCATATTTTTACTATTTACTGAGTCATGTGATAATAGGGTAGAATGCGATATACTGATCATCTTGATGATTTTATTTAAAATGACTCTGAAGAAATTAAACTCCTTGTTCTTTTGTCTTGAACGATGAACTATAAAATTTGTTAAAGAAACAAGAAACTTAATATTCTATACTCTTTGCCCAAAAGGCAAATTCTTTGATGATGGATGGGCTTTGAAAATGAACTTGTGCAGTTTTCTTTGAACTTTGTTTTGGATTTCTGGTATTCATTTACATTTTTATATTGCCTAGTAGTTTCTTAGCTTTGATGCTATATGCTGCTTATGGGTTTTTGTCCATGATTTAACTCTCTGTATCATTCATTCTCTTTTTTTGTTGCTGATGTTCTCAATTTGATATTTTCACTTTTTCACTTGAGGGATTTATTGTGTAATATCATGTCCGCATTGTTCTCAATTTCTACTAGTCTACTAGTAAAAAAGATGACTGAGGCTTGGAAAATTGTATTTAATGCTTTCTTTTTATTTTTTAAGTGCATCTGTGAATTTTTATTCCTTCAAGCATGTTAATACGCTGCCTTTTTTGAGGCTTTACCTTCAGTTCCACTATTAGTTACCTTTTATGAGTAATGTTATATGGTAGTGATTTGTGTTCCTTCTATATGATGAAGGTGGACGTGATGATGCAAAGGTGTCTATTCCAGCCACTGTTGTTCTTCGTCACATGCTCGTCCCTGCTGAAATGGGGGTAAGACTGAACTATTTAGTTTCATCAGGCGTTTCTTGCAAAAAATGACTGTTTTACTGATATGATTGTTATCAAGATTACTCAGTCAGTGCATGTCCTTCCCTAATGTCATTTACCTTACATGGAACCTTTCACTCTTAAATGTTGGTATCGATTTTCTCATTGATGGGGCCTTGTTTAGGTATAAGTTCATCGAGGTTTTCCTTATGCCCCATATGTTGGCAGGAGATAGAGTTATATCTCACATGTAAATTCTGAAGATGTCAAATTATATAGGTGGAACAAAAATCTTTCTTGAGCTTTTTACACTAACATGCAGTTATTCCTTGAAATTTTAGAACCGAGGATGCTGAAAGTTATTAAATTTTTACGGATCATAAATAGCATCACATTAAAATTTATTTTATGAGTACTTTAAAGTAATTTTATCAGCAAAAGTGTTTAAATTTTGGGAAAAAAAATTCAGTGAGAGTGGATATTGAAATCCAAAAATAGGAATCTCGTTGACATTGTGTTGTTTTATAGTATGGAATCCAATTTCTATTGACCTTTGTTATTCTTTTAATTGTTGCTGCATTTAGTAGTTAATATTCTAAATTCAATCAAGTTGTTGAGTTCAAAAATCCAAATATTAGGATTTAGGTTATTCTTGTTCTGAATTGTGACTTGGAAATCTTCTGGTTTTCTGTAGGCTGACGATAAACTTACGCTCAGAACTGGAGTTGGATAGTTGATTTAGTCAAGGTAACTGAAATGACTGGGCACTCATCTGTTTTCCTATATTGTGTCCCAAAGTATCTGCATAATCTGGTGTCTGAACATCTGCCCCATTGTCTATCATATCATGTAAACTAGACATGCAGCATAAAATATAGTTGCTTTTATAGTCTCTGCAGGCAGCTTCTGCTCTTTCTATGTATTGGAACATATTTTGATAATTGTAAACTGATAAATTGACTCCTCATGAACTTTGTGGTATAGAAACGATGAAAGTGAACATGTTTCAGAATGATTTATTTTCTTACTCGAAAAAATGTAAACATATTAAAATCAATTGGCAGAGCAGACAATCTTGTTAAACTTTTGTTGCCTTTTTGGACTTCCATAATACACTTATTGATGCTCTGTTGGTGATATGAATTAGTTCATTTCCAGATTTCGCTTGTATTGGAATAATTTTTTATGAGTTAGTGTTTCTTCTTCTTTTGAAATTCAGTTGATATATTTCCATGTTCTGTTATGGTTTTGCATGCAGGTCTGCGAGAATCATCCACATGGTGTTGTTTTAGTAAAATTTAAGGACAGGAAAGATGCGCAGAGGTGCATAGAATTGATGAATGGACGATGGTAAATTCTTTGTTTAATGAATATAATAAGCATTATCAAGATAAATAAATTATTCCATAGATTGAGTCTATGTAAAATAAGCCAATACGAGTATCAACGTGATATTTTCTCATTGGTGTGGTCTACATAAACTTGGTTTAAGCAATAATTTCGCTAATATGCATATTTTGAGAGTAATGGGACGTGCAGTCATGGTTTCCTTTTTTTTTTTTTTTTTTCTGTTTCTTTCCCTCTGTTAAGTTTGGCGGTAGACAGATACATGCTAGTGAGGATGATGGATTAGTTAATCATGCTCAAGTCCGGAATCTCGAAGAAGATGCTGCAAGATTGGAACAGTTTGGAAGCTGAGCTCGAAGCCGGCAGTTAATATCTACATGGCAATGACACTGAATGTATATTGGTGATGCTGAATACAAGTAGACGTCTAGAATAGAGATGGTTTTACTGCATCTGGAGAAACTAGAGCGGAAACGAAAAGCTTTTGATTTTAGTTCCTCGTAAATTTCTATATCAAACGAATATTATGTAAATTGAGTAATGATTGCAATACTTCTTTATTTACTTTATATTATATACTTTTAATGTGAAAAATATGTGTTTATTTATAAAATATTATTAATTTTTATAATAAAAACTAATATTTTATAAAAAAGGAGAATTGTATCTTTTTTATATTATAACTGTATAGTTGAAAGTTCATGTGAGTAGCATTTTTCAATACAAATTAATGGTGGAGATTCTCCGCAATTGTCACTTGGGAGGAAGTTTACCTTGTCGTTCTTGTTAAAGACAGCTTGCAATTCCTAAAAGAGGAATTCTCGCCGGTTACTAATTTCTAATTTCTCTTTTCAAAATTACTCTCATTTTTCTTTCTTTTCATTTTTAACGAATTTTTCTTTCTTTTCATTTTTAACGAAATCAATTTCTTTTGTATCCATTTTCTTTCGATATTTTTTTTGCTTTTTGTTTTTCTCTTTTAACTGCTTATTCTATTTGAGACATTGCGATAATAACAATATCAATATTCAATGATAATAAATCGTCTACATGTTTGATTTCAATTGACTATGATCTAATTTTTTTCCCTTCTCTTTTTTATCAACAGTTATATTTTCTCTTAACAGCATTCTAGTGATCCATTTTATTGATTAATTATTTTTTAATTATGATTTGTCTGTGTTGTTGATTTTTTTATTATTTGTTTTTTTTTTGTAAAAATCACTAAAATATTCTCATACTAAAGATATTTTCATAAAATTTCCAAATGTATATCAAAGGTATTCCCAATGTACTTCAATGGTATATCGAGGAAGTTTCTCACAAACAATTCATTGAAAAATTTCAATGTATTTTCAAAGTATTCTCAAGATATATTCGATGTATTTCCATTGAATTCCTAAAAGTACATTTAAGGTATCCCCAAGGTACTCTTAGAAAATTTTTCCTAGGGAATTCTTTGAGAACTCCTAAGGCATACCCAAGGTACCCTGAGGTATCATCTAAGGTATTCCTATGGAATTTCTAAATATGTACCAAAAATATCCTTAAAATATACCAATGTATACTAAACTACTTTGTTTGAAAAATTGTGATATTTTCAATCGTTTTTTTTTTTTGTATTTTATGTGTGATTGAATCAAAGTATTTCCAATATATCTCTAATGTATCTTTAAGATATGTCTAAAGTATTCTCATAAAATTTTCAAAAATATATCCAAATTATCCTTAAGATACCTCTAAGGTATACCGAAATGTATACCAAATTGTTTTGTTTAAGAATTTGAGATGTTTTGAATTTTGATTGAATTCCATTATTATTTGTCTTCTTTTTTAATAATCAATTAAAATATCTCCAATGTATATGAAAATATGTCGAAAATATACCGTCTGTGCTTATTTTATAGTAATTTTAAGATTTCAATACTATTGCAATTTTAAAAAATTATTTTTAATAAAATTGAAAAAAAAAAATAAATATTAATAAAAATACAAATAAATATCCATTTTTTGTATTTCGGTAAAATTCCCGTCATAAAATGGCCCAAACAAAATCCACAAATAGCACAACTCTTTACTAGAGGGAAAGGGAACCCAAAAGGAACAACGTAATGAAAAGCGTATTGAGTAAAAAGTGCATCGAATTTGAAAAAATATTATATCATCCTTCAAAATTTTGTTGGATTAGTTAGATTAATTTCGAACTAATGTTTATTAGGATATTGAGCTGTAGATTGGACAACGGCAAAAAAAGGAGGGAGAGAACAAAGCAAAAGGGCGGGAAACCACTTTGATAATGGCGCACGCTTTTCACAATCACAAACACCATCATCTCACCCTCCACATGGCACCCATCCACACCCCCTCCTTTCATTTTTCGTAATTAATTACTATTGATTACGATTGATTCCATCTAAAAAAAAGTGCTTTTATTATTTTTAGCTAATATTTTTATTTTTTTATAAATTATGAAAATTTAATTAGTATAATGAACTCAATATTTATAGTTAGTTTCAATTTTTTTAAAAATATAACTTATGTATTTTTCATTAATATTGTGCTTTTATTTATTTCTCATTATTATTTTTTCTTTTCTAAAATATTTCTTTATGATTTTAAAATATAATAATTTTTTATAGAATTTTTTTTTATAAAAACATTGAAAAATCCGCACTGTATGGTATGTTATTTCTTCTGACTTTGGCGGCACTCCGCGTAAACCGTGCTTTCGGATTTCCCTTTCTCTTCTTTTCTCTAATAGAGAGAAAAAGCTACAGACTGAAAGCGAAAAGAAATCGATTTTACTTCCCTCTCTCTTCTCTTTCACTCCATACTTACTCTAATCAATAATCCTTTCTCATTTTATCATCCAAACCCTAAAATTTCTTCCTTTTTCTTAAGAAGGGTGCTCGACTGGTTGAGATCCTTTTTTTTTTTTTCCATTTTTTAACTTCAAGTTGGAGCTTTCGACTTCTCAAGATTTTTCGATTTGGTGTCAGATCGGTAAGTTTCTTTCTTGCATTTTCCTTTTTCTTTTCGTGAAGCGAAGATTATGTGGGAAGAGGACTTTTGTTGCTTAATCCCTTGAATTTTGTAGGTTTTTGTCTTTTTAAGTGGAAGTTTCTTAGGAATTACGTTGATTTTAGGTGAGGATAATGATTTTTTACAGTGAATGTCCCTTGTCCGTCGCCCATATGAGATTATGGAATTCAAGGCAAAAAAAAACAGTAGATGAAGGAAAGGAAAAAAATCAATTTTGTGATTGCTTTCCTTCTTTCTTTCCCCATGGTGTCATTTCTCTTGTTAGCTATATGTTACTAGCATCTTTTTTTTTCCTGGATATCTATGTTAAGTTTATGCGATGATCTTCTCTTGTTGACTCATATTAGAATTTTTTTTTTCTTCGTTTTGTGGTCTGTGGTATAGTTATGATAGGTCCTCTCTAGTATTCTTAATTCGAATTCTAAAGTATTGGAATTTATTTTTTCTGGTCCTTTTGTTTTTTTTCCCCTTCTTTTCAATAGTAAGTTGGTCTTGGCTGTGTTATCTTTTGCATGTGTAAAATAATTCTTCTTATCCTGCAACATTTCAGGTTCTACTGCACTTCCATAAAAATTGGGCGTGCGGTGTTACTTCTAAGTCATCATCGTCAACTTTCTATTGTGCTTTCGTTTCAGTCATGGCTAGTGACACCAAGGCAAACATTTCTAATGGCAATGTCAATGTACAGCCTAATCCACAAAGAAATTACCAGGTTGTTGTGGCTGCAACTAGGGAGATGGGTATTGGAAAGGATGGGAAGTTGCCATGGAGATTGGCTTCTGATCTCAAATTCTTCAGGGATGTTACTCTGACTACTACTGATTCTGGAAAAAAGAATGCTGTTGTAATGGGTAGAAAAACGTGGGAAAGCATCCCACTTGAGCATCGTCCTCTTCCTGGTCGCCTTAATGTTGTTCTGACTCGATCTGGGAGTTTTGATATTGCTACAGCTGAGAATGTAGTGATATGTGGAAGCTTGACTTCTGCTTTGGAATTATTGGCCGCATCTCCTTATTGTCTGTCAATTGAGAAAGTCTTTATTGTAGGAGGTGGCCAAATATTAAGGTATATACCTGTTTCTCTGCTACTTTAATTTTTCTTTGTTTTTACTTTCATCATTGCTTTTTATGATCTTTTCATGCAGGGAGGCTCTCAATGCACAGGAATGTGATGCTATCCACATTACAGAAATAGAGACATGCATTGATTGTGATACTTTCATTCCTCCGATTGATTCTTCTGTCTTTCAACCTTGGTACTCATCATTTCCTATTGTAGAAAACAATATACGATATGCCTTTGTAACTTATGTTAGAGTAAGGAGTTCTATAGTTACGTCCAATGATCAAAATAATGCTCCAAGCTCTGATAATAGTTTAGAAAACACCAAGTTTGAGGTGAAAAAGTTCTCATTTCTTCCTAAGATGATTTTTGAGAGGCATGAGGAGTTCTTATATCTGAGACTTGTTCAAGACATCATCTCAGATGGCATTTTGAAGGATGATAGAACTGGAACTGGTGCTCTGTCAAAATTTGGTGGCCAGGTAACGCAGACCTCTATATGTGTTTGTATGGTTATAATCTACCTTAGCTTCTAAAATGGTGCTCCCTATCCATTACACAACTTATTCCATTTAATTACTGATGGATGTGGATGGATTGCTCTTTTCCATTTAATCAACAGATGCGGTTCAATCTGCGCAAAACATTTCCTCTTCTTACAACTAAGGTATGCTTACAGAGGCATATAATTTTATTTTAAATTTTGGTCTGTTAGATTTTATCGTTCGCTCTTGCAGCATGGTGCTGCAACTGTACATTTCCTTTTCTTTTTTATGATATATTATAGATTGGCTTATGATTTATCATGAGCTTAATTGCTTAAGGCCATGGAATCTCATGTTTGTATCATTGATTTGTAGAAAGTATTTTGGCGAGGGGTGGTTGAAGAACTCTTGTGGTTCATTAGCGGATCAACAAATGCTATGGTAATTATGTTATGTTTGAGCATTTGATTATACGTATGTACCTTCTTATTTGTGTATACTTTGACGATATTGCATGTATGGTATCAGTTATGGTTGTTCCCAAGTGCTTATCAGAAAATTAGCTAATAAAGTGGCTGCTATTCTATCTTCCGCATAAGTAGAGTTCTTGTGAGGAAATTGATGTGATTAAATTAGGTCCTCGTAGTAATTTGTACAATTATTTGTTAGTAATTTCTTAAGCATGAGATGTAGTGATGCATAAGTTATGGATTTTATGTCCAGACAATTAATTGTTTGTATAAATGAGATGTCAAATATTCCTACATTGCTTTATAAAATCAGGTTAGACTAAGTTGTTAAGCATGTAGGAATCAAATTTTTTATATTCCCCACCCCCTCCGCACACATAAAAGAGTCTTCTAAAATGTTTGTGCAACTAAATACTCAAGTGCAAGTGCCATTAAGTACTTCAGTATGCCTAAAAGTATCATTTCATTGCCATATGGTGTCAATGAATATCATTGGAGATTCTCTTTATATGATTCATGTAGACACAAGAGCACAAGGGCGAATTCACATTGCTTTGCCCCCATTCCCCCATTAAAATTTAAAAGTGATTATGCGTTATATATATTTTTTGCCCCCCTATTACAATTTGTTTTTGCCCCCATCATAATTTTTTTGTTCAGTTTATTAGAAATATATATTTTATTATTAAAAATTATTACATAAACAAAAATTTGCCCTAGTGGCGGAGCCACATATAGTTAAGAGTGGACAATTATCCCTCCTTAATTTTTTAAAATACATGTAATAGTTTGCTAATTTATACCATTGTTTTTATATTTGCCCCCCTAAAAAATATGTTTGGCCCTAAAAAAATAAGTTTGTCTCCCTTAACTATGAGGGTCTGGCTCCGCCATTGAATTTTGCCCCCACTGATGTTAACTTCTGGATTCGTCCCTGTAAGAGCATAATGACCAGCATTTAATTTTGAGTGTGCAGATCCTTCAGGAAAAGGGCATCCATATATGGGATGGCAATGCTTCTCGAGATTATCTTGATAGGCAAGTACTTGTTATCAATATATGTATTTTAAAAGGAATTAAATGGTAGTCATGATGTAGTTCCTAAATAGTGTTTATGAATGTAATTTCAGTGTTGGGTTGAAGGACAGAGATGAGGGTGACTTGGGACCAGTTTATGGATTCCAGTGGAGACACTTTGGTGCTAGGTTTGTTAATGCTCCTTTATCTAAGCTTAAATAATAGAGAGATTTTAGCTTGATTTCTTTCAGACTTTTTCTCATGTATTACACTTTTCAGGTATACCGATATGCATGCTGACTACACCGGCCAAGGATTTGATCAGTTATTAGATGTCATTAGCAAGATTAAGACTAATCCAGATGATCGTCGAATTATACTCTCAGCTTGGAATCCTTCTGATCTCAAATTGATGGCACTTCCTCCTTGCCACATGTTTGCTCAGGCAAGTAGTAACCCCATGTTCATTTCATCATTTTGTCATTTCCTTTATTGTTATAACCTAGATATTTCCTTTGCAGTTCTATGTAGCCAATGGGGAATTGTCATGTCAAATGTATCAGCGATCAGCTGACATGGGGCTGGGTGTGCCATTCAACATTGCATCATATGCTCTTTTGACATGCATGATTGCTCATGTTTGTGGTATGCATTACCTGTGGAAACTATTAATTAATTGTTTTGCTTGTATAGATAGAGAATTGGGGGTTGTAGATTTTTTTATGGGATTATTTAGGAATTTGATCTGATAGTTAATGGATCATGTATATTTTCAAATCATATATGGTTTAGATATACAACAAGCTTGTGTTATCATTGTACAGGTGCTTAAAAAAGTTGATGTGAATTTTGCTGATATAATATTTATTCTTTGGTTGCTGGATTGATACATGTTTAATCAATTAAGTCTAGTGAACTTAAAATTTGCAAGTGGAAAAGAGTCCTAAGATTTTGCATTTGGTGAAGTATGGCTAGTGGTTCAGATGCCTATGCCATTGTAAGATGCAGCATATCCAGTATAACGTTGAATTTTCTGATTGTCCTAATGTTGCTACAAGAGGACTGTATCACAAATAAAACTATACTTTAATGACAATAGCACTGGACCTTCAGGGACTAGCACTCACTGAAAGCTATAATATTCCAATTGTCGGTAATCACATTCAGTACCATGATTGTGTGTGTTAAATCTCTTCAACTTTCTTTTATTTTGTGCAGATCTCATTCCGGGTGATTTTGTTCATGTGCTTGGAGATGCTCATGTTTATCGCACTCATGTCAGGCCTCTTCAGGAGCAGCTTCAGAAACTGCCAAAACCTTTTCCAGTTAAGTATCACAGCACCAGTATAAGTTGATAAGAATTACGAGTGCTATTTGTGGAAGTAATATTGCATTTTTCTTTCAATTTCTCTGTGCTTCTTTCTGTTATTTTGTATTTTCTTACTAATACTTCCATGCAGGTTTTGAAGATCAATCCAGAGAAGAAGAATATTGATTCTTTTGTTGCAGCTGATTTCCAACTCATAGGCTATGATCCTCACCACAAAATTGAAATGAAAATGGCTGTGTAAAGCTTCCTCAGTTGTTTTGTGAACTCAGATGTTTGGGTCCTTTTTGGTCAGAAGTTGCTTTTTATTTGAGGTAGGTATGTTTTTCTATAGTGGCCATGCCCCTTCAGTTCCACATGATGATTCACTTTTTTTTTCTTATCTCTGTTGTGTCATAATTAGTAAATGTTGGGCAGCATTTTGGTGCAAATTCTGTGATGGTGCATCTTAGTTTTTGACATGATTATGCAAACTTACCGTCATCTCAGAAAATCCTTATGGTTTTATTTATCATTCTATTTAAATGAATTAGCTGCTGCTCCAGAATATGTAACTTCAAGCTTCAAGAACATTAGGCAGTTTTCAGCTGTGATGGATCTTTGTGGTTTATCTTCAGTCTTCGTTATTTTACCTTATCATTTTAGGCAAATTTTTATCTTTTTAGCTTGTTCTGAGAGTTGACACCCTTCGAGGATTTATAGTTCTAGGAGCCCAGGGTTTAAATTAAAGCCTTTGCATTCATTAATATCAATACCTGAATGCATTATTAGTCAACTTTTTCGTTGAATAAAATTCCATTAATCTGAGATTATGTGATTCATCTCAACCCTAGGTGATGTTGGGAGCCCCAGGGTGATCCTGTAGGACCTTTAAGTGGAGTTAGAATTTATTGTTTAATCTGATTTTACTTGCTCTTTCAGATAACTAAATCCTGCAATATTTGGAAGGTTCAACCACCCAAATTCAGACTGCTTTTTGTTTCTTTTTTCAAATAATTTTAATGTAGACCCTTCTCCTTGATACTACAGCAGTCCTACAAGCTGTTGTGCTTCATATACCTCATAGTAGGCATGAACAGGAACATGTGTAGGAGTTGACAACCATGTAGTGTATCAATCTGATGAAATATGTACAGTGTGGCAACTGTTATGCTGGTTCTTTTAGAGAAGAAATCGGTGTGACGAGAGAATTGTGGAAACCTCTACCTGGCATTACATGCTAGATGCCTTCCTCTGTTTGTGTGTGAACTGTCTGCATATTAATCTGGGAGTTTGGTTACTCTTGGTAAAGTAGTAATGAGAATTATAATCTTTCGCAAAATTTTCAAAATGAAATTCCGTTTTTTTTTGTCATGTTTCAGGCACAACCATTGGAGAGACACCTAGCTAGAGTTAAACAAGTAAAATAAGAATTTGGCTGTTGGATATTTTTGAAGCTTTCTTATTTAGTGAGAATCCTTTAGTTCCAGTATTGGTGGTTCTAAGGTGATTTAAGATACCTGTATTTTTTTGCTCTATGGATTTATCATTTTGTCACTACATGATCTCACAAACATACTGTTTCAGACATGGATTGGAATTTGGAGCCATAACTTCCAATTTAAAGCTTTCTACTTGTGTCATGAACTCAGTTCGGCCACTTCGGTGGTCTGATGGTGACACTGTTAGTTGAGAATTTTTTATGGGTTGGGAAATTTGTTTATATTGAATGTTTGAACTGACAATTTTCTAACCCTGATAAAGGAAAGGAAGTCTTTAAGGTTATGTTTATGTGTGGTTGAAGGATTTTGAACAATACATTAATTTAGGTCAAATTTTATTTGCTATTTAAAAAATATTAAAATTCATAAATTTTAGAAAATTTTGTATGGATTTCATTTTCCAATTTTTATGTGGGAAAGTCCAACCATTTTATATTAATGGGAAATTTTTGCCATATTTTTTTATTTTAAGATTGTCTCTAATAAATTTAAAATATTCCAACATTATCTTTAATCATTAAAAAAAAAGTAAAAATCATTTTTCTAAACTAATTGTTTTATTAAATTTCTAATAAAAATATTTTATTATTAGAGTACTATTAACTTTATTTTTATATTTTTTTATTATTTTCCAACTCTTAAGATAATTAATTTTATTATTTTTTTAAATATATGGTAAAATTGATTGTATATATTTAATAATTATAATTTTTTAATATTTAATAAAGTGTAAAATTGGAAATTTATTGTTAAATTCATAGATTGTGATTATTAAACTAAATATGAGTATAAAAGAAATTATATTATTAATTTATGAATTTTATACTAAAATCAAACAATAAAATTTTTAACATCTATGGATTATATGAAATATATGAATTTTAAAATATGTTAATCCAAATAGATTTTAAAATCTTTTCTAGTTTTAGCTTGAATCATTTGTATTAAATTAAATTCATATATATATATATATATTCTAATTTTAATAATTTTATTTCAATTTTTATTTATATTTAATAATTTTATATCATTCAATAATTTATTTATCTCAGTTTTTAAAATTCACTATCTTCTCAAATATAGAGATTGAAATTTGTTATCTAAATGTTTCTTTATTAATTTTTTATTCTCTTTCTTTTTTTCTCTCAGTATCTGTTTCATTTTTTTTAAAATAATTTTATTAATAAAAAAATTAAAATAGAGAATGAGATAAAAAGTATTATTGGATTGTACAAACTAAAATAAAATGTGATTTTTGTAATATATTCTTTCCGATCCAAACTAATTGTTTCTTTTTTAAATAAAAAAATTCAATTATTTGTTAGTTTTACATATTCAACGCACTATTATTATTTTTTTTATTCTATTCTTATGTTAAACATTACTTATATTAATTAGTTTTGAAAAATTCTAAATCTTTATTCCATTTTGATGAGGGATAATTTAGTTATATTAAATTTTTGTTTTTTCTATAATTAAATCTATTAAATGTTTTTTAATCTAAGTATGACACCAAAAAGAGAATTAGTTTGGAATGAACTGAGAGAGTTATAGGGATAGGGAGTGAAATATCCCATGAACAATTCCGCATGCGATAAAAAGCTGCAAGAAAATGATGAGATTTGCCGAGTGAATCGCAGCTCACGATAGAACTTATCCACCATTGAAGTCATTACCAATGTCTTAGGCCTAAAGGGCAAATGAAAGGGAAAAGATGCCATTCCAGATGGGTCACTTTTATGCAGTGAGAGCCTCACCACCAGACAACAAAAATTCAACTGCTTTGCTTCCACATAAAGAACATACGACCCAATCGCCAGTTTTCAGAATCAAAGCATATGTGAATTTTTCCCAGACAGAATTTGGAATTCAATTCTAAGCATTATTCCATATATACATCCCATCATGAGCAGTTTTTCTCACTTGTTGCAGCATGCAGCATACTCCATGTCCAGTCTTTCACTAAATATGTTGTTCTTTCCAAAAGTTTGATTATCATTCTCTCTAGCGTCTTGCGCGATACTTACCTAAATCAAATTCATTTTTTTACCAAATATTCGAACTCGAAATTTGATAGTTCTGGTTACTATATCAGTATTATTAAATTAAAGTGGTTAGACCAAGTTCATTTTATTCATGAAACATTTTAATCCAAGAATGTCACATGCAATTTATGAAACTTGTCATTCACCATCTGTCATATTTACAATTGGCCAATTTTATAACTCAACAACAAAACACAAAATTCAGTGCAAAAATCAAATTGTTTGCATTAGAAGTAGCAAAGCAGACACTCTTTTTTAGATTCAGAAAGTAGATCCACATTGCACTTACGATTTTCAGCAAACTACAAACATCCCAATATTACACCGCACAAGTTTTAAATTTTATATATACAAATTATTCTATACAACAGTTTTCCTCCTCTCTCCTTAACCTCTTTTGCCTGGCAATGAAAGCCTCTACTGTGCACCTAAATTCCTCGTTGTTCATTCTATCTTCAGGATATGAAATTTTCACCCATCTTTCACTACAATCAACACTTCCCCAGTATTTCTCTGTTACCGTCCGCCACAACTCTCTGCAGCACTCGTTGCGGTTAGCCCCTTCTAATTTCCCTGATTGAGTTCTTTCAATTTTTTTCCTTTCTAAAGAAGCACAATTTTCTTGCTTCTTCACTGCGTACCCAACACAACTGCTCTCTTTTTCTCTGTATTCTGCTTCGAATCGGTGCATACCCTGAGTTCTTTCACTCTTTTCCACAAATTCTTCGTAAAGATCACTTCTTGATTTCTTTCCAGTAGCGTCTTGGCCCGAAAACAGACCTGATTTTGCAAACAGAGTGATGACTATAGCGTTTCCGATGATAAACACGAAGCGAGGGCTTGCAAGGATGACTGTTAAGTCCTTCAAGTATACACTAGAATTCTTGACAGCAACAGGAAGTCCAGCAGAAAACCTGGAAACCAACACAAGAACAAGGCAGATTTCTACCAACCTGAACAGGCTTGCAATCTTTTGAAGCTTCCGATGCTTCCTGATGGCATTCGCTTTCTCGACTTTGATGTTGAAGTTGAATGAATCCATGTGTATATAAGATTGAGAAGTGAACACAACTGCAAAGGGGGAGAAATGGATCGATTCGAGGATTTTGGGTTCTCACTCGAAAGAGGATTCAAAAACAAGGAAAGCCTTGGTAGCAGCCATTTCTCTGAATTGAGAATTATCAGAGATTACCATGGTTATGGCAAACATAAAAGATACTTTGCTCCAGCAGAGCATAAGGAAGAAGAGAAAAACGAAACAAAGGGAAATAAAAAATACAGAGCCAAACGGGGGGAAACAGAGCAGCCTCTGTGTTCTTTTAAATTTCAGTTTGGCTTACCGAGAGGAAAATGCTACTGCTTAACTCCTTCAACTGTTATAGGTAGTGTAGCCATTTATAGATGTGGAATATGTTAGGTATTTTTAATTTTATTTTTTAGGTCTTATCTATAAAAAAATTAATTTTTTTTTAAATTTTAAAATATTTTATAACCAATATTCAAAATTAAGATATTTAATTAAGCGAGAAGTGATATTTAATATCTCATCTTATTATTAAGGGTTGTTAGGTAATATTATTTTAATTTATATTCAGATTGTAGATATAGGAGAATTTTATTTTTTAGGCCTTATCTAATTTGAATTTGCGCTCGACAGATTCATTAAAAAAAATTAATTTTTTTAAAATTTTTAAAATATTTTATAACAATATTCAAAATTAAGATATTTAATTAAGCGATAAGTGATATTTAATATCTCATCTTATTATTAAGGATTGTTAGGTAATATTATTTTAATTTATATTCATATTGTAGATGCACGAGGAAAAAGAAAAAGAAATTCCTTAATGACCGTTTGATATTATATTTGAAAAAAATATATTTGAAAAAATATATATTTTTAAAATTTTAAAAACTATTTTTTAGTAAAAGTAAATAAATAAATATTTTTTTTAAAAACAACTTTAGAAAAAAATAATTTATTACAAATTAAAAAAATCAATTACTTAAATTAAAAAAATTAAAATCTATTTTTAAAATATTCAGCATCAATTCCAAATACCTATAAGAAAGAGTTATTATATTCCATTCTCCTGCTTTATTGAAAATGGGCAAGTTAAAAGGATTTTCTAAAGCATTATTTCTTTAAGAATATCCCCAATATAAAAAAAGACTTGAAGATCAATTATCTTTTGATTTTATTTCTTGAGCAATATATATATTTTATTTTTTGGAGTGTAGCTTTATAATATTAAAAATATAATAGTATTATTATATATAATGGAAAGGATTAACAAAGTAATTAGGAATTCTTTTCAAAAAAAAAAAAACAAAGTAATTATGTATTAGTTGTAGGCAGTTGATTAAGGAATGAGAAATTTAGGAGAGAGAGTGTAGAGGGTATTTGAGATTGTTATTAAATATTCTAAAAATATATTTTGAATTTTTTTAATTTTTTATAAATTATTTTTTCCAAATATATATTTTTTTAAAAATATCTATTTAGTTATTTCTAAAAAAATATTTTTTAAAATTAAAAAAATTAAAAATATAATTTTTTTTTTTTCTGAAAACCATTTTTATAGAACTAAGTCCCAAACCAGCGAATTGATTCTTGAAGCTTGGGCCACAAACCTATTTCTTCCTTACAAAGAAATTGCCACATAAACATCAGCCTTTTTATTTTTAGTTTTTTTGGTACAAAATGATTTTTCTATATGAAATTCAGTTACTCTTCCAACTTGATTTTTTATATGAGACCTATCAATAAAACTAGAAATCAGTTTACTCTAATATCTATGCTTTTAATATAACACAATCAGTTTATGTGACAGTTGAATTAAAAATTATTAAATAATATATATATATATATATATAAATTTTTTAATTATAATAAATAAAATAACCATTAAATTAGTAATTTCTGATTAAAAAGACAATCGAAAAATTTCTCCAATTGAGGACATATTTGGAATTAAATTTTAGAAAAACACTTTTCAAAAAAAATTTGGATTTTTAATTTTTTATAATTTTAAAAACTGTTTACATAGAAATAAAAACAGTTTATAAAAAATTAATAAAATAAATCAATTAAATAAAAAAAATTTAAAATATTAATTTTAAAAACTTACCACCAACCTCAAATATGCTCGGAGTGAGTTTGTGAGAGTTGAGAGCATGCGATGCGTGTTAACCGAAAACGGCTCTTTATTTTGTTGTCTTAAGAAGAAGCAAACCAACTCTTCTTGATCATTACATCCAATGCCTTCTTTAAACAAAACAGCCTCTAATGATAGAAGAAGAAACATAAAGTATATAATTTAATTTGGATAATACAAAATTAAATTACAATGTATAATCTTATGTTATACCCGAGTACTCGAGTTTTTTTTTTATTACTAAGTATAATAATTGAAAACATTTCATTAGACTAATTATTTCATAAATATAATTATTTTTTATTATATATATATATATATACTAGTTTTTCATTAACGTGTCTTGCACGTAATTATTATATATTATACCCGTTATTAATTCCTATTTGATTTTTATATAATTTTTTTTATTAATTTGTAGTCTTATTATGATATTTTATTCATATTGAATTATATAAGTACAAATTTATTTTAAATTTTATCAAATTACTAATTTATCCATTATTAAAAGTCATATATAAAATAGTCATTTTATTTTTAATTATTATGTAACTAAGTCATATTTAATTTAAATACTAATGATTGTTAATCATATTTGCTTTTTTTATTTTATATAAAAATAAATTATATTATACTATGCACGTAAATTTTAAAAATTTAACCCGTTATATATTTCATTAAAATAAACTAATTATTGAATTATACAAAAATTACTAAGAAATTATAATTTTTTAAATAATTTATAAGAATTGTATTTAATATTTTGAAATTTATGTTATACATTATATACATTGTTACAATTTAGTTTAGATTTATCATTATATAAATTTAATATATCAGTAAAAACCCTTGTTATTGTATTTTGAATGACAATATACTATCTTTTTTACCATGATTTTCTAATATTTTTATTAAATTATTTTTTATTTATTTTTAATATTAGTTACCTTATATATATATATATACGACTTCTAATTAATAAATTATTAATATTATTAACTAATAAATTAAATTATTAAATGACAAAATTAATACAATCAGGCTGGCTTTTTTGTAAATTTGTTTATCCTTCTTATTTCTACATACATATATACTAGTTTTTCATTAATGTGCATTGCTTGTAATTATTAGATATTGGATTTATATTATAACTCATATAAAAATTATTAATTTATCAATTATTAAAAGTTATATATAAAATAGATTTAGTAAGTAATTTATAATCTTTTTATTCATCTTCAAATTACTAATTTGTCAATTATTAAGAGTTATATATAAAATAGAAGCAGCAAATAGTTTACAATCATTTTGTTTGTCCTTCTATTTTTAATCATCCACATACTATGCACATGATTTTTAATAATTAAACACATCATTATTAAATAAATAATAATAATAATAATAATTTTATCTAATAAATTAATTTTAGTTACTTTTAATTTTTATATAATTAAGTTACATTTAATTTAAATAATAATAGTTGTTAATTATATTTGATTTTTATAATTTATATAAAAGTAAATTATATTATATTATGTAAGTAAATTTTAAAAATTTAACTCATCAAAATTTAACTCATTCTGTATATAATTAAAATAAATTAATTATTGAACTATATAAAAATTGTTAAGAAATTATAACTTTTCAACTAACTTATAAGAATAATATTCAGTATTTTGAAATTCATATTATACATTATTATGATTTAGTTTAAACTTACTATTATATAAATTTAATATTTCAGTGAAAATTATTGTTATTATACTTTGAATAACTATATGCTATCATTATTTTTTTACTGTGCTTTCCTAATTTTTTTATTAAATTATTTTTTATAATATTAGAATCATTGATTTTTTTTATATATAAAACATAATTGCCTACTCTTAATAAAATTAGACTTCTAATTTATAAATTATTAATACTATTTAAAAATAAATTAAATTAATAAATGATCAAATTAATTCAATTAACTATACAATCATGTTAACATCCTTGCACATAATTATTAGATACTCATCAGTATTCAATTTACCAACCTCAAATATGCTCGGAGTGAGTTTGCGAGAGTTGAGAGCATGCGATGCGTGTTAACTGAAAAGGGCTCTTTATTTTGTTGTCTTAAGAAGAAGCCAAACCAACTCTTCTTGATCATTACATCCAATGCCTTCTTTAAACAAAACAGCCTCTAAAATAGAAGAAGAAACATAAAGTATATAATTTAATTTGGATAATACAAAATTAAATTACAATGTATAATCTTATGTTATATCCAAGTACTCGAGTTTTTTTTTATTACTAAGTATAATAATTGAAAACATTTCATTAGACTAATTATTTCATAAATATAATTATTTTTTATTATATATATATATATACTAATTTTTTTATTAACGTGTCTTACACGTAATTATTAGATATTAAACTCGTTATTAATTCCTATTTTATTTTTATATAATTTTTTAATTAATTTGTGATCTTATTATGATATTTTATTTATAGTAAATTACATGAGTACAAATTTATCTCAAATTCTATCAAATTACTAATTTATCCATTATTAAAAGTCATATATATATAATAATTATTTTACAATTATTTTATTTTTAATTATTATGTAACTAAGTCATATTTAATTTAAATACTAATGATTGTTAATCATATTTACTCTTTATGTTTTATATAAAAATAAATTATATTATACTATGCACGTAAATTTTAAAAATTTAACCCATTATATATTTCATTAAAATAAACTAATTATTGAATTATACAAAAATTATTAAGAAATTATAACTTTTCAAATAACTTATAAGAATTGTACTTAATATTTTGAAATTCATGTTATGTATATATATTGTTATAATTTAGTTTAGATTTATTATTATATAAATTCAATATATTAGTAAAAATTATTTTTTATTGTACTTTTAATGACAATATACTATCTTTTTTACCATGTCTTTCTAATATTTTTTATTTATTTTTAATATTAGTTATCTTTTATATATATATATATATATGACTTCTAATTAATAAATTATTAATATTATTAACTAATAAATTAAATTATTAAATGACAAAATTAATACAATTAGGCTAGTTTTTTTGTAACTTTGTTTATCTTTCCTATTTCTACATACATATATATTAGTTTTCCATTAATGTGCATTGCACGTAATTAATAGATATTGGATTTGTATTATAACTCATATGAAAATTATTAATTTATCAATTATTAAGAGTTATGTATAAAATAAATGTAGTAAGTACTTTATAATCTTTTTATTCATCTCCCAATTACTAATTTATCAATTATTAAGAGTCATATATAAAATAGAAGCAGTAAATACTTTACAATCATTTTACTTGTCCTTCTATTTTTAATCATTCATGTGCTATGCACGTGATTTTTAATAATTAAACACATCATTATTAAATAATAATAATAATAATAATTTTATTCAATAAATTAATTTTAGTTACTTTTAATTTTCATGTAATTAAGTTACATTTAATTTAAATAATAATGGTTTTTAATTATATTTGATTCTTATAATTTATATAAAAGTAAATTATATTATACTATGTAAGTATATTTTAAAAATTTAACTCATTCTGTATATAATTAAAATAAATTAATTATTAAAATATATAAAATTTATTAAGAAATTATAACTTTTCAACTAACTTATAAGAATCAATTCAGTATTTTGAAATTCATATTATATATTATTATAATTTAGTTTAAACTTACTATTATATAAATTTAATATTTCAGTGAAAATAATTGTTATTATACTTTGAATGACAATATGGTATCATTATTTTTTTACCGTGCTTTCCTAATTTTTTTATTAAATTATTTTTTGTAATATTAAAATCATCTGATTTTTTATATATAAAATATAATTACCTAATCTTAATAGAATTAGACTTCTAATTCATAAATTATTAATGCTATTCACAAATAAATTAAATTAATAAATAATAAAATTAATTCAATTAACTATACAATCAGGTTAACATCCTTGCACATAATTATTAGATACTCATCATTATTCAATTTTAATAGAACTCTTATTCATAGTTAAGTCCTAATAACATTAATATTTGAGATGCGAGCGCATGTTTATCTCAATTTTAATTCAAATTACTAATTTTATCATATATTATTAAGAGTCATATATAAAATAGAGATAATAAGTACGTTATTGTTATTTTGTATGTCTTTCACGTTGCATGTGATTATTAGATATTAAACCCGTCATTATTCAATATTAATAGAACTTTTGTTTATAGATAAAGTCATAATATCACTAATATTTGGATTAGAGGCACATGTATGTTTAAAATGTAACTCAGATTACTAATTAATCTATTATTAAAAATTATATATAAAATAGAGGTAATAAACATTTTATAATTATTTTGCATATAGTTAGAATTCTTTCTATATTCATATTTTTTTCATTAATTTGTTTCTTTATATACTGAGATTTATTCTCCTTTATTAGAACTACTTTATTTTAAATGTGATATAATTTATTTTTTTCATTTTAACATCCATAATGACATCACCAAATATATATCAAAAAATGAGTGACCTTAATTAAGTATTTAAGTAATGTAATTCAAGATAATAAATTGTAAATTTTTAATAAAAATGAAAAACCTTAATTTTATTAAGAATTCATGATGGGTATATACAATTAGAAATGTACAAAGGCTACTTGGAAAGCAACACACATAATTTAGCACTGTAACTCTATTTAGAATTTGAAAAATTCTTAATATTTGTTTTGAGAGAAATGCAAAAAACTGTATTGTGGTTTTACCGTTTAACAATTTTAAATATGTGCTTTTTTCTTTACAAAATAGGTTTTGTGGTTTATCCTGATAGCAAATTTAAACTTTTGGTCATAACGGTGTTAAAAATGCTGAGTTGTTACTCTTCTCTCTTATATGTGGAATTTATGTATGTTTTTAATAAAGTTAGCAATTTTTTATATGATATGATTAAACAATATGATACAGACTTTTTTACAATACGATATAAACACACTAAATATATTTATGACATAATTATACATGTTTAAAAATATTTAATAAATTTTATACAACACAAAATTATACGTTTAAACGATTATATGATACAAAATGATACGTTTAAACAAATATATGACACAAAACGATACGTTTAAACAATACGTATATATATATTTAAATATAAATAGTTAGACAATTACAAGGTTAGAAAACGACACATTTAAATAATATGAATAATGATACAACACATATTATAAACTCTAGTTTTTAATGTTGAAAATTATTTTAAATGTTTTTTTTTTTCAATTGTGTTTTATCTTCTAGTTTATTTCCTTGAAAACACTATGCTCTCTCCTATCATCTCACTATCCTCATTTCCCATAATCTACATTCCACCACCTGCACTAGATTTTGTTCCACCACCTTTACCATATCCACTAACTCATCAGTTTTTCCCTATGTAACCATACTTAACACTACTACCTCCTTTTCTCCTTCCAATCCAATGCAAAATTGAGATAAAAAAACAAAACAAAATAGAACCAAACCCAACATCACCCCCTCAATCACATTTATTTCTCATATTAGATGCTCTAAGAAAAGTTAAGGAAGAACAAACAAAACCCCAAATCTGATTAAATTTCTCTGACATTTGGGTTTTTAAAGAAAATTTAAGAAAATAATTCCAAAAAGCTAAAAACTTCCATTTCTATTTCACAGATATTTGTAGAGTGAAATTGATATCACCCTTTTTGCGGTTTATCATTTAATCGGGGTGGGGTTGCTGGCCGAAGTTGCTTTACACAGTTGGAGTGGATTTCGTTTTATTATGGATATTTTGAGCTGCCATCGCTGACGGTTAAGGCGCCGTCCAACGGCACAACCAGAGCTGGTGATGTCGCCTCATCTGAGGGAAGCCGGAAGCAAATGGCATCTTCATCGGAGATAATTTTGAAGTTGAAGAGGTCATTTGTGTGATATGACATCGTTGCTGGTTAGAGAATCAGTGATTTCATCTCTTTGCTTCTTCTGTGCAACGAGAGGATATGAGATTTGCAATGGAAAAATCATATTTTGAGTGAGTGGGTAAAGAGAAAAGCAGATGAGAGAGAAAATGAGATGGTGAGATGCATATGAGAGAAAAAATATAAATTGAGAAAATTTTGAAAAAGGTAAACGATATGTAGAAAATAAATAAATATTTAATTCCATATAGGAAAGAGGCAAGTGCCAAATCAGTAACAGTATTATGACTAAAAATTTAAATTTATTAACTGTACAAAACACATAATTCATTTTGTAAAAAAAAAAAATACATACTTAAAATTAAATTTATTAACGGTACAAAACATATAATTCATTTTATAAAGAAAAAAAATACATACTTAAAATTACAAACTGTAAAACTATATAATGGTTTTTTGCATTTTTTCTATTTTATATTAAATTTTTTTCTTTTCAATATTAATTATATAATTTTTTATATATATAATATATTTATCTAGTCATAATAGAATTGAATTTTTAATTAATAAATTATAAATGCTATTTACTAATAAATTAAATTATTAAATGATAAAATTAATTCAATTAATTAATACTATTAGATTGGCTTTTTTGGTAAATTTGTATGTCTTTATATTCCCACTTTTATATGTAGTATGATGATATGATGATTATGATATGATTATTCATTAACAGACATTGCACGTGATTATTAGATATTGAACTCATATGAAAATTACTAATTTATCAATTATTAAGAATCATATATAAAATAAAATTAGTTATTTCTTTACGATCATTTTGTCTATTTTTCTTATTTCTAATTATCCATGTGTGATGTACGTAATTTTTAATAATTAGATTCATCATTATTAAATAATTAATAATAATGATAATCTTGTTCAACTAATTAATTTTAGTTATTTTTAATTATTATATAATTAAATTACATTTAATTTAAATATTAATGGTTGTTAATTATATTTAGTTATTATATTTTATATAAAAATATATTATATTATACTATGCATTAAAAACTTAACTCGTTATATATATGATTAAGATAAATTAATTATTGAATTATATTTTTAATTTTTTTTATTCTAGTATTGCAAAACTTATATTTTGAGCTTTCTCTTACTTATAGAGATGGATACGAACAGAGATATGATAAAATATAAGGAGAGTCAACAATAATCAACGTGTAAATTTTCAAATATTTATTATACATAATAATAATATAAAAATTAGATATATTATATAACTCTAAATATATCAATTATTTATCCTTCAATGTTAGTTCTTTAGAAATTAAATAAAAACTTGGATTAAATATTAATGTTTTATTTTATAATTATCACTTATTTGTACTTAAAAATAATACTATTAATTTTCAATAATAGTATTTAAGGAACATAAAAAAATATTGGATATTAATATTTTTTATTTCTTTTTAATTAGTTATCTAATTTTTATATATATATAATACATAGTTATCAATTATAATAGAATTTGACTTCTAATTAGTGAATAATATTAACTCAATTAATTAATACAATTAGATTGACTTTTCGATAAATTTGCTTTTCTCCCATTCCTATATATATATATATATATATATATATATATATAAAAGTTGATGGAACCTTAAACTCCATTTTAATTTAATTTTTGATGTATTTAAGTTTATCTCCTCCTTTCAGTTGTAGGAGTGGAAGCTGACAAGGAGACACGAGAGCTAGAGATTGAATATATTCTTATGCTATATATATATATATATATATATATATATATATATATATATATAAAGAAGTAATTAAGTTTGCATATTCATTAAGCATAGCTATGTAACATGTAAGGTAATATGGCTCATGGTTTTTTGGCTTACATGAAGCCACAGAGCTAAGACGTAAAGGGCTAAAAATTTAAATAAAAGAAAAGAAAATAAATATAATATTTTTTATTAGAGACAAATTTAAGAAAAAAATTTATATAAATTTACATATATTTTAAAACATTAAGAAGAGAAAATTATCTACTTATATATCAATATGAATCCACCAGCGCTGATTTATATATCCATATAAATCAAAATATGTTGGAGTCTTATATTATTTACTTGGATTCCACTAATTTATGTTTATTCCTTTGATTTTTCTCTGCTAACATATATATATATATATATTAACTTTAAAAAGAAAAATTTAAATGAGCGTTGGATGAATTGGTACGGAATGTAACAAAATAAAAATAAAATTATATCAGAACTTCCGACCTGCCGGATTCGAACCAGCGACCTAAGGATCACCTGTCAGGAATTTCCCACTACAGTCCTCCGCTCTGCCAACTGAGCTAAGGTCGGGTTTTTAAGAATTTTTCTAATTTAAAAGATACAAACAAAAGTTTATGTGCATTATCTGTAAAAAATAGGAAAAACACGTACTTTTTTTTATAAAAAAAACACAGATTTTGGAGTTTTGAACTTTTACGATTAATTACAAAATTAAATTTTTAATGAATGACAATAAACAATTCACTGTTTAATATATATATATATCATTTTATAAGTATATTAGAAATGTTGGGTTAGGATGGAGCCCAAAATACATAAGCTCAGGCCCACTCAAAAATGGATGGGCCTGATTGGCGTTTAGATTAAAAATTTTAAATCCAAAAAAAAAACACAGTCGTTTCACTGCTTATAAATAGCCAATAAACCTAATTGGTATCTTACATAATAAAGTGTCTCCGCTGCAGCTCAGCCTTGCGTATTCTCCTCCTTCAGCCTCTTCTCGTCTTTCATATCTCTGTATATAATCAATGGTATGTCTTAGATCTGATTCCCTCTGTTAATTTTCAGTTAGAAATACAGGTTTTTGATAAATGGGTATTGTTTGGTTTTCCCTTTTTAGGCTCCAAAAAAGGACAAGGCTCCCCCTCCGTCATCGAAGCCTGCGAAATCTGGAGGAGGGAAGCAGAAAAAGAAGAAGTGGAGCAAAGGAAAGCAAAAGGAGAAGGTGAACAACATGGTCTTGTTCGATCAGCCCACCTACGATAAGCTTCTTTCTGAAGCCCCCAAGTACAAGCTCATCACTCCGTCTATCCTCTCCGATCGTTTGAGGGTAATATTTTATTTTCTTTGTCTCTTTTTGTTGATTAATCCGTCATTATAGTTGAAGATTTTGGTATAATTCTTTTGTAACTTTATTTAATTTGTTTGCTTGATACATTATCGAATTATGTTGTTTGATAGTGTCTAACTGGTTTTTATTTCCTTAAAGAAAGTGCTTATCTTCGAATATCAACATGTATACACCTGCACTTTTTTCTTGTCAAACGCAAATTAATTTTCTTATATTCGTGTAAGCTTTGAGAGAGGAATTTGTTTTTCTTAGCCTTTTTTTAGTATTCTTAGCAGAAAGGATTTGATGAGGGCTAAGTTATTAGGAAAATAAAAAAACTCGAAAGAGGGCTAGCGAGCTAGGAAGATGATGATTTCTTTTGGGGGTAGTTATATTTTATATATTTGATGGTTTGCCACTGTTGTTAATAAAAATGCAAGCAGTCTGAAATATTGTCTGTTTTGCAAGGGATGACATATGGTGAATTGAGGTTAGAAAGCAGAAGACGATGAAAGTACAATGATTTGTATTTCTGATACTCCAGTAAACAAAATTTATAAATTGTTTTTTGTTTTTGAGGAAGCAAAAAATATAAAATATTGTTGATGATAGGGCCTTAATCTTCAGCTTTGATTTCAATTATTTCTTCTGTCCCCTGTTTTGTTTTATAGTAAATATTATGATTTTATTTACTTATTTTTATATTTTCCCCTATTTATATTTGTTTTTCTAGTTCAGCGATCGTCCTCAATCATAGTATTGAACGGTTGAATTTCCTGGAGTATTTTTAATTTTATTATTGACTTTCACTTTTGACATCTTCTGGGGAAGAGATTTTGCATTTCAATTGCTAACACACTGATCTGATCCCTGGATAGTTTTTCAGCTGTAAAATTCATGTTTTTGGCCCCTTGTAAATTAACTTAGACGTGTACCTTCCATATCTGGAGTAAAGAAATGGCGTTTTTGGTTTTATATACTATTTGGACATTGTTTCCTTTAATACATATTTAGTGCATTAATGAGTAAAAGAGAGTGTAAATAAGTGCAAAAATTGTCTTTTCTGATTAAATTTTATATCCATACAACAGATCAATGGGTCGCTGGCAAGGAAGGCAATAAGAGAATTGATGGCAAGAGGTTTGATCAGGATGGTCTCTGCTCATGCCAGCCAACAGATTTACACAAGGGCAACAAACACCTAGAACTTATTTGGCTATATGTTGTTTTTGCCTGAATTTAACTCTTAGTTTTATTTCATCTGAGAGATTATTTCAGTGGATCAGTTAAATCTTAGACCATTGTCTTTGAATTTCTCGTGAAGTTGGGTTGGCCGTTTATTTCAAGTAATTACCATTATATATGATGCAATTTTGTTTTTATCCTGTGGTTTTTCACACATGAAATTGACTCGTAATTTGGTTTTTGGAACTGGTCTCATTTAGTTATTAGCTGCAAAGATGAAGGTTTTTGAGGTGGAATTTGAATTGTGCATGGCTGTTGTTTATTTATTGTTCACTTCTGTGGCTATGTGATGCTGCCTTTTATAATGAGTAACAACACATGCCTCTGGCTCTACCCTTATCACTTGATGCCATTCTCATACTACAAAAAATTTGCACTTTGGTGATTTTAATATTTTTTATTTAATTGAATGATTTTTTTTTAATTTTATTTAAACTGTTTTTTTTAAATCTGATTTTGAAAACTGTTGAAAAAATATTTATTTATCTGTTTTTATAAAAAAAAAAATATTTTGGAAAATTGAAAAAAATATAAAATATAAATTTTTTTTTTTCTGTTTTTTGCAAACAGATCTTTTAGATAAAAAAAAAAAAAAAGATTATGACTTGAAGAAGCAATGTAGCAAAGATTTTCAAACATTACCAAACTCCGAAGGCTTCATTCAGCAAAAGGCAGAAGCCCATGAATATGACGTTTCTTCAGTCACCGAAATTTGAATTTTGTCAAAAACAAAACATGCATCATATACTCTTTGAGTCTTGGGCAGCAACCAGTTTAATTCTGATTCGGAAAAATCATAAATTTCCAAATTTATTTCGTTATAGTCAAGTTGATTATTTTTCATAATAATCAGTTATAGTATTATTTGACATAACTATAATACTGATATTTATATGTAACAAAAGCTATATAGTTAAAAACTTCACTAAAATCGATTGTAATTTTAGAAATATCATTATTTAACATGAAATGTGAAATGAAATTAAGGCTGTTGACTGCCAGCTTTCAAGTAACCAATTATAAATATTGGCTATCACTAACTAATACCAAACAAGTCCTATAGTGTGATTGGAATTACATTGAAAGTAATAAAAGCATATTTTGAATTTTTTTATTTAATTTACTGATTTTTTTAATTTTTTATAAGCTGTTTTTTTGCAAATTTATTTTTGGAAAAAATATATATTTATCTGCTTCTACTAAAATTAATTTTCAAAATTAAAAAAAATTAAAAATATAAAATTTTTATCGAAAAATACTTTTTTCAAATGCAATGACAAACATGGCCTAAAAAAGTTGAAGCTTTTATGCTTAGGTTTTTGGAGTTTATTCTTAGCTAATTATTTTTATGTTATTAATTTATACATGAAACTTTCATTTTTCATATCATTTTTAATCAATTAAAAGAAAAATAATATAATAAGAAAATATTACAAGCATGTTTAATCAAATTTTTTTTTTCTGAAATTATAATAAAACATGTTGAACATAACAATATCATTTTATGAACATGATTATTTAGAACTATTACTTGCATACAAGGGCGGATGCACATGTATACTAGTGGGGTCAATAACCCCATAATTTTTTCAAAATCTATAGTAATAAGTACAATATAATGAATATGGATCTCAAGTGGACAATAATAAAAAAAAATGATGAGAAAAAAATCAATAATATTACATATTCCAACTTATTTGTATTAAAATATTAGTATTTTAATATAGATTAAGTAATATAAGTAGATGGGCTGGTAAAATATATATAATTTAATAATATTGGGCAGAAATTAATATAAAAATAGGTAGACAAATAGCATTCTTCAAAAAAATATGAATTCTCTAACTTTATTCGACAGTTCTCTTCCTTCTCTTTTGAAATTTTTTAATTTTAATATTTTTATTTTCTCTATGATATTTTGATGTTGCTATAAAGTTATTTCTATGATTTTTTTTTGTCAATGAACTATATCGTGATATTATAAAAAATAAACTTATCTACAAACAAATAAGATGTTTCTTTAATTTTTCAACCATTTGACTCAGCAAATGAAAAATAATCTATTAAAAACGATTATATATTAGTATACTATTAGTAATGATGTAATTATATATTATTTTTAAAATATGAAAAATTTATCTAGAACTATTATAAAAGAATTTTCTTTTATTGTTTTATTTATAATTGAAATTTATATTATATATATGAACCCATTGCACAAAATTTCTAAATTTGCCACTGCTTGCATACAACAAATGTTGAAGCTAATAGGAATGCATGAAAATTAAAGAGTGATTAGTGAACATGATGAAGTATCCCAGAAGAGTATGAATTCAAGAAATGGTTGGAACTACAAGTAGGCAATGGTTCGGTTATACTGAATCACCGAACCAAAATATTAAAATTAAGACCGATTACCATGCTTAAAAAATTTCGGTTTGGTAAACGGCAATAAGATTTGAACTATTTCGATTAATTGGTAATTTGCTGTGGTAATAACCAAATTATGGAATTTTATATATTTAATTTTAGGTTTATTTTAATTTTTTATGAATTTTATTATGATATTTGTATTTGTCAAAAATATATTTTTTATTTTATTTCAAAAAACATGTTATTTTATGGCATTATAATTTATGTGATATTTTTTATTTTAGTATTTTTATTATAATTAAATAAGTTAAAAACTTTGAAAAATTTAAGTGAAATTTAAAAATTTCTGTTAAATTTTCTATTATTCGGGTAATTACTAAAATTTTAAATTTGGTAATCGGTAACTGAATTTTTTATTTGGTTTATTAATCGGTGAAACTTTTTCGATATTTGGTTATCGAAATTTTTTCAGTTTGGTAACCGAATAAGTGAATGCTCGCCCCAAACTACAATTCTGCAAACTTATGGAATATTTTGGGCATGAAAACCACAATAAAGCATAAGATTAGTAAGTAGATTTAGTACAAATTTTTTGGAACTTTTGCTTGTTAGCAGATGGTTGCATACTCTCTTGAACCCATGAGTTGTTATCATAATTTGGAGAAATTTTTAATTTATTTTAAATATATCAGTTTATTATATCATTAATAAATTGATTTAATTATATATTAATATATATTTAATTATTTTATTTTCATTAATTGATATAAATATAATATACATAATTGAAATGATTTTGGAAATTAGAAGAGGCATCCCACGGTTAAGTATTTGTCTGCTTGTTCACTGTTGGTTTTCTTTTTTTTTTGGCAAATATGGCTTTGCATATTATTATTAAGTGGCGGAATTAGGCTCCTACCTTAGGATTGACTAAATTTTATATACTAATTTTTTCATAATATATTAATATACAATTCAATTAAATTATTGATATATAAATAAATTTTTAAACAAATAAAAAATATTATCCATTAAAAATATAATATTAAATTCAATAACTGTCAATATATAAAAATATTTTAAAAATTACAAAAAAACTATATAAAAATATAATCAAAATTCATAATTGTCCTAAATGAGTATATTTTGAAAAAGTTATACAATTAATTCATTGTCAATGTTGCTAAAAATATCATTTTCAATATATGTAACCAAACAGTCGTTCATCCAACCATCTTCCTATCTGATTACGCAAATGGTTTTTTACAAATTTTATTGCAGAAAATGCTCTCTCCACAGTGACAGTAGCAATAGGTAAGACAAGTGTTAATTTCATTAGTAAATAGATCAATAGATACATAATATATCTTTTTATCTCAACTAATTTCTCAGTTAAACTTACAATATCTTTCGAGTTTGTAAAATTACTACTAAAGCTCATGTCACTGAGATAAATTTCAAGTTGATTGTCAAGTGTCATAAAGTCAACTTGAAAAAAATTATATGAATAAAATTGAGTAAAGTGAATCAATTTTTGCTTATTAAAAGCTGAAAAAAAATTATCAGGACTAAAATACTCTATACAAAGCAATAATTCAGTAGTTATCTTAGACAATCGATCATTAAACTCTTGTAGTTGTATATCTACAACACTATAAAATAAATTCACTTTATAGTATTGTAAATTTGTAACTGTTAGAGCTATGCATCGTGACATTCCTTTAAACATATAAATATTATCCATGTCAAAAATATCAATATTTAGTTTGGTACAAAAAAGATATAACTTTTTCAAACAAAGAATCTCAACTTTTATCTCTTAATAATTACAATCGATTTTTGTAAATTTTAACTTAAGTCATAACATTTACAATATTTTGATTTTTTTTTTTGCAATATTAATGATAATTCATTTGTTACTCCTAATATATCATTCATCACATGCAAAATTGAAAGTTTGCACCAAATCTAAAACCTTATTAGTTTCAGCCTTTTAGTGTAGAGTGGTATTATCTTTCACAATGTATTTTTAAACATCAAAAATAGCAGAAAAATTTTAAAATCAAATTTATTAAGGTGTCATAATATAAACTCCAACGAGTATCACTTAACTTTTTTAGCCAAATTTCTTGATTTAGATATTGTCCCACTAAGAATTTCACTATTTTAAAGTGCTTTTCTAAATTGAGTTATTCTTTTTTCTTAAAACATATCATAATATTTATATGAACCCCAGCAACAAAGAATACTTTTAAAATCAAATTAAATAGTGATGTAACTTAAATAGTTTAACTAATTAAATGTTTGTCATTAAAAATTGAAATTTTAGCAGTATATATTTATTTATTAACTCATTTAAATCAATTTTTAGTATCATATAATTGCCTTTTATCTATTTTTATAGAAAGACAAATATTAAAAATAATATAAATTTATATAATATTATATGTATTTTAAAAATTTAAGGAGTGCTATAGCCCACTTCAATGTATGTGGTTGCCCCACGGAATCACACGAGTCCCTCCCTTTGCCCATCCCACTTATTTGTTTCTACTATCTACTTAAGGCAAATCACATTATTAATCTTCTAAGTTTCTATATTTCTATTGTATTATATTCGAAACTTCTTTTTTTTTTTGATAGGGTATTATATTTGAAACTTTTAACTTTTATAAAATGTATACATTAAATCTTAAATACAAATTAAAAATATTCATAAAATTCTGAGGTTTATTATAACAAATTAAAATTATAAAAATTTAGTGAATAAAAGCGAAAAATTCAGAGGTTAGGAATACCTTTTGTTTTTTTTATCCATACAATCATGAGGGATAAACATATTTACATCTTGAAAATTTTTACCTTTTAATTATAATATAAGAAATTATATATATATATATATATATATATATATATATATATATATATATATATATTGATTAAATCACAAACTCCACATGGGTATAGAAATATTTTCTAGTGATAATAATCTGAATCACTTTAATCAATACTAATATATTTATTTAAAAATACAATGCATGAAAGTCTCATTTTTTAATTTCGTAAACCAATATGCCAGTGCGCAAATTATATCGTGGATGACGGTTCATATTATAATTTGAATTAAATACGTGTGAGAGATGCAACAATAATTTTATAAATAAAATAAATTTACATAAATTCATTTATTGATATAGGTTCATTAATTTATTAGTAAAATATTTATTAGTTTACTGATATATATTCATTTTTTTTCAAAACAAAATTAACAATTATTTTATATTTTTTTTGTGTATTTTTAGATGCTATTTGTCTTGATTTATTATTTTTTCAGTGCATTTTGTTTCGATTTTTTTATTACGTTTTGAATTTCTTTAAATAAAATTTAATAAATTCATATCTACAAATGAAAATATAAAAAAATATTTATTAAATTAAGTATACAGATAAATAAAATGAACATATATTAATATAAGAAATGAACTTTTATTAATAAACTAATAAATATTTTTCAATAAACTAATAAATTTTTTTCAATAAATTAATGAACTTTTAGTTCATTTCGTAACGAACTTTTTCAGTTTATTTGTAATGAACTTTTTCATTAAATCAATTAATATTTATTTTATTTGTAATGAACTTTTATTAATAAATTAATTAATTTTTTTAATAAACTAATGAATTTTTAGTTTATTTCGTAATGAATATTTTCAATTTATTCACAATGAACATTCTCAATAAATTAATGAAACTTTACTTTATTCGTAATAAATTTTTTTTAATGACGTAATTAACCTTTTTAATAAACTAATGAACTTTTAGTCCATTTGTAATGAACTTTTTTAATAAACTAATAAATTTTTTTTAATAAACTAATGAAATTTTATTTAATGATATATGATGAATATTTATAAAAATATCATCATATAATTGCTAACTGTATAAATTTAATTTATTTATAAAATTGTTACAGTGTAATGAATTTTTAATCTATAATACTATATAACCGGATCCGGCATACCATTACCAATAATTTCAATTCAGCCTGTACATTGGGCCATTCTAATTTTCCAGCTACGAATACTTAGTGCAGTGAGCTCTAAATTATATTACAACAAAAACAAAATTTGATTATAATGGCCACCAGCACATGGGTTTTGGACAAGTGTGCGGTGAAGAAAAACTAATGAATTATATAAGCTATCCAAATCAGAACCACCCATCACCATCATGTGTCTCTAAATATTCTTCACGCAGTGACTGAACTAACAACTGTAATATGCCTGAATTTCAGTTCATGCAGTATTATAGATCAAAATTTATCACACATGTAAAAAGTATGGATAATTTTATAAATAAATCAAATCTACACAGCTATCAATCATACGTTAACATTTTTGTAAATATTTATCTTCTATCATTAAATAAAGATTCATTAGTTTATTGAAAAAAATTTATTAGTTCATTATTGAAAAAATTCGTTAGTTTATTGAAAAAAATTCATTACGAATAAAATAAAATTTTATTAGTTTATTAATAAAGTTCATTGTTAATAAATTGAAAATATTCGTTACAAATGAACTAAATGTTTATTAATTTATTAAAAAAATTTATTAGTTAAATAAAAAAATTTATTACAAATAAAGTAAATATTTATTAGTTTGATGAAAATATTTATTATGAATAAACTGAAAATATTCGTTACGAATTAGTTCATTTATTTATTTAAAAAAATTCATTAATTTATTAATAAATGTTCATTTTTTATATTAATATAAATTTATTTTATTTCTCTGTATATTTAATTTAATATATATTTTTTTGTATTTTCATTTGTAGGTATAAATTCATTAGAATTTCTTCGAAAAAACTCAAAATATAACAAAAAAAATGCATTGAAAAAATAATAAATCGAGACAAATAACATATGAAAATGCAAAAAAAAAACTGTTAATTTTGTTTTAAAATAAAATGAACATTTATCAATAAATTAATGAATCTATATTAATAAATGAATATGTGTAAATTTATTTTATCTATAAAATTATCATCGTATCTCTAACATGTGTTGATCCATATTGTAATGTGAACTTTAGTGCATGATATAATTTGCCCTCAACTAAAAAACTAAATCAGGAGTGTAACCAACCACAACCCTAAATTAGGAGCATAATTTAATATTTTTTAGAATAATAAATCTTAAAAAATTATATAAATTTATATATTATTATATATATTTTAAAAAATTAAAAAAAGTACAATTCTCCTATCACATATAAATGTAGCTCTGAATGCCTTCATGATTCATTTTTCATACTTTGATCATCATCTTCAAGTAGGGAGACAATTTGTATTAATGGTCATATTTTGAAATACCATAACACTATAAGGGTTCAAAAGGAATATAACATAATAAGATAATTGCATCTAAAATTTAAATATAAATATGATTCATTTAATAAATAGATTAACATGACATGACACGTTTAATATGATTAATTTATAAAAATAATATAATACAATCTAGTCAATGTATATATATATGTTATAATTTGTTAGATTAAACGTATTAACTTAACACGATACAACACGTTTAATACGATTAATCTAAAAATTGAATTAATATAATACGATCTAAATAATGTATATATAAATTACAACGTGTCGGGTTATATATATCAACATAACAAACACAAATTATTAACAAATTAAATGTTTTTTTTCGTATTGACAACATGCAACACAATACGAATAATTTTTGTTATCATGTTCATTATTGCCACTCCAATGTTGAAGTCCCTTTCATCTACAACATACCAACTCCTCCTCTATGGCTCCCATAACAAATCTTTCACCCTCTCTTGTTGCCCTAAAGTTATATTATCATATTTCTACTTAAATTTATTTAATTGTTAATTTAATCTTTTAATTACAAATTTATTGAATTAATTTCGAGATTTTTATGGGATCATGAACATGAAAGATCATATCATGGGCTTCTTCTGCCTTCTGCTGAATGAAATATGAACCGTCAGTTGAGCCTTTAGGAGTTTGGTAAGGTAAGAAGTGGACAATATAACACATTGCAAATGGGATCCAAACTCCACGAAAACCAAGTTGATATTTTCTATTGTTTCTATTTTGTTTCATCCTCAATAAGTGGCCAAAGCTTTTCCAAAACAAATTGGCCCCCCCAAGTTTCCTTTTTTGGTAAAGCTCATTCCACCCATTGAATAATTGAAATTTCAAACTTTCGCATACACCACTTATATATGTATATATAAGATTTTTGTAGGATCATAAACATGAACTATTCTTGTTACATTATCAAAAAATTGTTCAAGTATATGGTAAGGATGATGAGTCAGGTGTGCCTTCTTGCACATATGTGAAAATTCCATGGCTTCCATGTTTTTTTAGTCAATGAGAAATATGAGAACATATAAATTACTTACAAATTTGTGAAATATGGACATTATTAATTGTGATAATTTGATCAAATACTGGAGTAATTAGTAGTACTATGTACCTTAAATCCTAATCACAAATCATTAGCGGGGTCATTATCAATCCAAAGGCAACATGCCAAATTGGTGGGAAAAATCCGACCCCAACTGTCAATTGCATTGCACCATAATCAAATTGCATTTTGATTAGCTATCCTAATTAGCTGCCAAACAAGTAGTACTGAATGCAACAAATGATTTGATTAATATGTTATTGTACAATATTAAAAATATCATCTGAGAAATAGACTGGCATTTTGATGTGGACAGGTGTTTGTTTTATAATGGCCTTATATGCGAGAGAGGAGCCTAGAAACCTGGACTCAAAGCAGAGGACTTGAGATCCTCAGAGGCGGCTTAGAGTGGCAATTCTAGAGAGAAAAAAGAGTGAGAAAGGGAGAATCACATTCAATATTCTAAGGTGTAGAACCCAATCATGCAGGATTTCCCGTGAAGATTCACAGGCCAAGAAAAGCCATTTTCACAACCTTCAACATCATTTCACGCATATCACTCTACCTTCTAAAAAGCTTTCTTGAATCTTGATTTCTTTCCTCAAATCATAAGGTATTGTTATTTATTTGGTGATTAAAATTCAAGTCACTTTTTTTATGGGTTTGAAAATTTCCTACTTTGATCTTATTATAATATTTCTTTTTAGTCAAAGTTACGTTCTTAAGCTTCTGGTACTTCAAATTCTTGTAGTTTTTTTTTTCTGGGTGTCAAAGTTTTTACCTTTATTTAAAACTTACTTTTGGGTTTGCTTCGATTTGGTTTTATAATTATTCTGTGAATGAGTTAAAGCATATGGCACAACTGTCATTATTTTCTATTTAACGCTTTTATTTTGTGTGATCTGCACTTCACTTGATGTTAGTTTTGAAGCGGCTCATTGGGATTTGTGTCTGGACTTTTGGGGACTGCAACACTTTTGAATTTTGATCTATCATCATCTTCATCATCTGGAGGCAGGTGTGATACTATTGCTATGGCTTCTTGCTCTGTGGCCCTGAAAGCCAATACCCATTTGGCAAGTAGCAAATGTAATTTCAGGCATGCAGATAAAGAGTTTTGGGGTCAAAGGATCAGAGGGAGTCTAAATAACAATGTCTGGTTCAATCAGATGACAAGGAACTCAAAAGCTGATTTGAATGTGAATAAGGTTAAACCTGGTGTTGCTTATGCTGTTTTAACATCAAATAATCCCAAGGGGGTTGCGGTAAGTTTAATTCTGTAATTCTAGCCGCGACCATTGTATAATCTTCTCCAGATTCGGAATTCTTCTAATATCTGAGCATGATAAATTTTTGGATGTTAATTTCAATTGTTTGATGCATGTGGTTAGTGTACTCATTCTTGAAGTTTTGATATTTGATTGTTTAGACCTTACAACCACCGCGATTTGAGAGACGAAAAGTGGACCCCAAAAATGTAGCATCTATCATATTGGGAGGAGGCGCAGGGACTCAGCTGTTTCCTCTTACTAGGAGGGCAGCAACACCTGCTGTAAGAAACTATATCCAATCTTCTTTATCTGTGATTTTACAAATAATTGACTTTGTTGTAGTGCTAATGAAATTGAAAACTATGTTCATACACACGTGTACATAATATTTCTGATTGGCTACTTTCATTAAGTTTGAATTGGTTTTTAAAGCATGCAAGTTTTAAGGTTGAATTGGATGGCCAATTCAACCATACAGACCACTCCGGTTTTTTGTTGAAGAGGATGAACTAATTCGTTTGAAGTTCAGGTTTACTTACGCAATTTTTGGTATATTGCAGGTACCAGTGGGAGGATGCTATAAGCTCATAGACATCCCAATGAGCAACTGCATCAACAGTGGCATAAACAAGATATTTGTACTGACCCAATTCAATTCTGCTTCCCTTAATCGGCACCTTGCTCGTACGTATTTTGGAAATGGTATCAACTTTGGGGATGGATTTGTTGAGGTATTATTCCTTGAAAGCTACAGTGATATCCATCAAATTTCTGCGTTGTGCGTTGTTTATAAGGAAAACTGAGATCACCTTAATCAAATTAGAGGCTCCATTTTTGCAGTGTTTTCTTTTTATACGGAATCATGAGATCTAATATTTACATTCAATGCTTTGTTAAGAATTATTAAATTAGGGAGTGAACTGTATGTAAGCAAAGGATGTGAAGGCAGCAACTAACTCTTGATATTGTATAAGAAACATGAATGGGAAAATTTGTTCCAATCTTTTGTCTTTTCCTTGAAAAACCTTTGATGCTTCCTTTATCATGCTGTGACAAATAGCATATTCGCCTGTTGCACAGGTTCTAGCAGCAACTCAGACGCCTGGGGAAGCAGGAATGAAGTGGTTCCAAGGAACAGCAGATGCTGTGAGGCAATTTGTCTGGGTCTTTGAGGTGAATACAGGAGCTTTTCGTTACAGACAATGCATTATTTTGAAACTTACATGGATACAACTTCTGCATTTTCCCTCAAATTGTATCAGAGTCTGATAAGAACTTCCGATTCTTGTAGGATGCCAAGAACAGGAATGTTGAGAATATACTGATCTTGTCAGGTGATCATCTTTACAGAATGGATTATATGGACTTCGTGCAGGTATCCCTTTATTCCTCCTATGGAATTGACTTGTATCAGATATGACAGTTTTGATCATTTGATCACAATTTGATTTGTATTACAGCATCATGTTGACAGTAATGCTGATATCACAATTTCATGTGCACCAATTGATGAGAGGTTTTTCCTCCTTACCTGTTCTTCAAGTCATGTTTTGTTTGGTTTATTTCATTGAAATTTGTATGATTTAATATTTCGTTAAATTTGGGTGGTACTTTGCAGCCGAGCATCAGATTTTGGTTTGGTGAAGATAGATAGCAGGGACCGGATTGTCCAGTTTGCTGAAAAACCAAGAGGTCCTGAACTGAAATCAATGGTGAGGACTCCACAGTTCTTGTGCCTAGAAATGCCTGCATCATATTTTCTTAAATCGGCCTATGTATATGTATAGAAAGTCCTTGCATTCTGTGAAAGATAGCAAATGAAATACTTGAATACCAATTCTCGATGCAGTGTTCTTACAAAGATAAAAAACAAATGGCATCTTGACTCTGTATTGAAGTGATAATTCGATCTGTGCCTTGCTAATCATTTGTTCTAAAAATGGCTGGTTTCATCTTTTCCAAAAACTAGAAGTCATAAGAATAGTCTAAATACCTAGGTTTTTCTCTTGGACTTTGTTATAAGAATAGTCTAAGCATCCTGATTATTCTGTTTTTCTATATGACTACTTTGCCATCATGTGATTGAAGTTTTATGAAACCTTCTTTGTACTAATTGGCCTTGGCTTCCTGTTAATTACTATTTCCATGTTTAATTTCATGCAGAAAACAGATACCAGTCTCCTGGGATTGTCCCCGCAAGATTCCCTGAAATCTCCCTATATTGCCTCAATGGGAGTCTATGTGTTTAGGACTGAGGTATTGTTGAAACTTCTAAGGTGGAGATATCCTACGGCAAATGACTTTGGGTCTGAAATCATTCCTGCAGCTGTTATGGAGCACAATGTTCAAGTGAGAACAGTCTATATTAAAAATATTTTAGTTAATATTTTCCCTCACCATCTATCAGGATGATGGTTCTTTTGACTTAGAGCAGCCCTTGCCTCTTTCTCCATTTTTTATTTGTCTCCTGCACTTGACCAGAGTGTATGGGAAAAGAACCATCATCCTGACCTGCTGGTTTAATATGTGGCTATTTAAATTGAGTTATTTGCTAATTCACTTTCAGTTTGTTCTAGTTATGATATGATTCTATGTTATAATGCTAGATATATCTTGGTTTGGCTCTTGACAGGCTTATAATTTTAGAGACTACTGGGAAGATATTGGAACGATAAAGTCATTCTATGAAGCTAACTTGGCTCTTGCTGAAGAGGTTGGTATTTTATCAATATACTAGTGTGCATTTTGGACTTGGTACCTCTTTGATTGTCCATCAACTGCTAGCTGTAGAGTGACAGCAAACCATGAAGGGCATATATAAATATAATGGCTCATTCCTGAAACAAATGCATTCTCTCTTTTGTATCGTTTTTTTTCGAGCTACAAACAGACATGCCTTAACATGCCTTTCATGGGCATCTTGCTGTTTTAAATTCATTGCATGAGAGAGAATGTCTGCATTCCGCATGAAAGTAACTATGCAAGTTAATTTTGATACATGAACTTGTTTAATATTCCTAGTTATGCAAGTTAATTTCTAGTTATGGAACTTGTTTAATATGCCTTAACATGCCTTTCATGGGCATCTTGCTGTTCTAAATTCATAGCATGGGAGAGAATGTCTGCATTCCGCATGAAAGATAACTATGCAAGTTAATTTTGAATAATTTTTGATACATGAACTTATTTAATATTCCTAGTTATGGAACTTTCTGCATTTTTCGTTTGACATGACTGACAACCAAGAATTGACTGTCTTTTCTGCAGCCTCCAAAGTTTGAATTCTACGATCCAAAGACTCCCTTCTACACATCTCCTCGATTCCTACCCCCTACCAAAATTGATAAATGCCGGGTATGCTTTTGTCCTCTGGGATAAAATACGGGTCTTCATTCAGTTATCTTGCCTCTCATTTTTTAAGTTGGTTTTGCAGATTAAAGATGCAATAATCTCCCATGGATGCTTTTTGCGAGAATGTACTGTCGACCACTCTGTGGTTGGTGAACGTTCACGTTTAGATTATGGTGTTGAACTGAAGGTCAGGTTTCCTAGTTTGCTTGCATAGAATTTTTATGTAATGACACGGTTGAGAGATTGACAACTCCCTTTTATCTAAATTTTAGGACACTGTAATGTTGGGTGCGGATTATTACCAAACTGAAGCTGAAATTGCATCTCTTCTGGCAGACGGGAAAGTCCCTATTGGTGTTGGAAGGAATGCAAAAATCAAGTACTGTACTCGAATTAGTATAAAATAACTACTCAAATACAATATCTAAATGTTTTATCTTTTTTATAACTTAGTTTTTTTTATTTTTGTCATGCAAGTTATAATAAAAAATGAGATGAATTCTGACAATAAGCTTATGATTTTCTGTGAAGGAACTGCATAATCGACAAGAACGCAAAGATAGGAAAAGATGTGGTCATCATGAATAAAGAAGTGAGTTAACAGCTCTCAGTTACTTATTATTTAGAACATATGCCGGCAGGATCTTTGCCAGTGTTGAAGTGTCTATAGTTGCAGTGAATTTAAGATGCATATGAGTGGTTTCTTTGGGTTTGCAGGGTGTGCAAGAAGCAGACAGGCCAGAAGAAGGATTCTATATGCGATCAGGAATCACAATTATAATGGAGAAGGCAACAATAGAGGATGGAACAGTGATATAAATGGACAATGCTTATCAGCTATGAACAAGGACTGGTTCTACCAAAGGGTGGTGGAGAGAGGTGAATTTTTGAAGAATTTTGTTGAAGAAGCTGTGTGGACGGCAATGGCAGGATTTTGGTGAAAGGGAGGGATCAAAAGCTGCAAACTCTTGATCATAATCTAAATTAAGAGCTCCTTTGTAAAAGTAGAGCTTCTCTGTGGAGTTATGGTGGCCCTTACTGAGTCAGTCAGTCTCAAAATAAATGAAAAGAGCCTCTTAGCTATTAGCCATTTTGGTTTCTGTTTGCAGTATATATCATTAATAACTATGTATTCTAATATCGATCAATCATATAATAAGTTTGTCTGAGTTGTGATGAATATTTACTAAATTAAAATTTATTAATATGAATTAATATAGATTAAATATTTATTAATTTTCTTATGTATTTCTAATTAATATATAAGTGAAATTCATAATTTATTATTAAAAGTTAAATTTATAATTCCAAGTATATTTGAATTTTGATATAAAATATATTTAAAATTTTATTTTTTCAAGAATGTATTGAGCATATTTAAATTAATTTATAATTCAAATTATTGAATGATTTAGAAAAGAAATAAATGTTTATTTTTTTCAAATTGATAAGGGTTATTTTATAATATATATTAATTTGTGAATTTAGAATTATATAATTTTTATTTTGAAAATTTCAAAGTATGCAGTGGTTAAAAATAGAGACTACGTGGCAATAAAATGGAGTAAGCGATCCTTTAACTGACGCTTGGAGCTTCTCTTTGCAATGGAAAAACTGCGAATATGGAGAGATTGTGACAGAGAGAACCGAAGAAAAATTTTTAATTTTTAGCCAAAGAAACTAAACAAATCTAACCAAAGAAAAAGATGGATTCAATGCAACATGAATATGGAATGAAAGTTGTAGAAGATAATATTATTGATAATCAGCAATCCAAACACCGAGAACTTGATTCTCCCTCTGCTCTTCAGTTATTTCTTGATCGCATCCCTGTCAGCTCTATGCCTTCCATCAAAACTTCTCCCGGTAGAATTACGCAATCCATGTTCCTTTTTTTATTTTCTTTTTCTTTGAGAAACTGATGTTTCATATATTCTTGATCTTGATTTACTTAGTTGTGGAGCTGAAAATTGGAGATAGCGTGAAAGATGCAATCCGATTGTTGTATGAGAAGAATGTATATGGTGCTCCTATTGCTGATACTGTCCCCTCTGGCACCACATTTGGAAGAATTTCAGAAAATTACATGGGTTTCATTGATTTTTCTAGTTTGGTTCTTTGGTCTCTTGAGGTAATTCCCTCCATTTGATGAATTTTTCAAGGCCAGTGGCGGAGCCGCATCCGCATCCACATCCACTCAAGGGATTTGAAGTTTGCCTGTTGAATTTTACAAAAGTATTTCAATTATATAACTCGTAACAAGTAAATATTTGAAATATTATTTGTAATACAAAAGTACTTAAATATGTAAATCATAATAACTCAGTATCCCAAAAATTATTTGTAACATAAATATACTTCAATTTTTATTTTGTAACAAAATATTATTTCCATTTTTAACTGATATAAGTATGATATGAAATATTTACATCAGATAAATTTTAATAAAAATAAAATTAGCTATAATATCCACAGCAGATAAATTTCAATTTCACTGACTGGGTATTACAATTAATTTTATTTTTATTAAAATTTATGTGGATATTTCATGTCATACTTCTATTAGAGAGACTAAAAGAGTATTTGAGAGTGCTCTTAAGTCTTCCAAAAATATGTTTTGATTTTTTTTATTTAATTGACTAATTTTTTATGAATTATTTTTTTTTCAAATCTGCTTATAGAAAAAACATTTGTCTGTATCTACCAAAAATAGTTTTTAAAACTAAAAAAAATTAAAAATATAATTTTTTTTTTCAAAAAATATTTTTTCCAAATACAATGTTAAACAAACTCTAATAGCTAAAAACAAAAGTACTATTTAGTTATAAAATAAAAGTTGTGGTACTTTTGTGTTACAAATAATTTTTGAGGTACCGAGTTGTTACAATTTACATAATTGGAGTACTTTTGTGTTGCAAATAATTTTTGAAATACTGAGTTGTTACAATTTACATAATTAAGGTACTGTTGATAAAATTCATCCGAAATTTATCTCTTCTAATTTAAGGTCGTGTCTCTGCTATCGTTGAATCTGTCTTTTAACTCATATGATTTGTCTATCTTATTTTAATAATTTTCCAAGCAATGTGAAAAAGCCAATGGGAAAGCCATTGAAAATGGTGGTGATGAGAATGGCAAAGGTGGATTCTTTACCATGCTTGAAAACAATCCTGAAATTGGAGAAACAAAGGTATCTTTTGATTGCAACTATAGAAACCCACTTGGAAACTGAGCTTAATTAGATAGAATTAGTAATGTGATTGAGGTGGATGACCAGGTGGGGGAGTTGGCTAAGTCGTTCCTTTGGAATCCATTTTTACCTGCACGCTTGGAGGACACAGTGTTTCATGTTCTGCTTCTTCTCTCAAAGCACCATCATCTGCAGGTGGTGCCTGTTTTACAGAAATCGGACCTTAAGGTCGTTGGTTTTGTTACACAGGTAGTTTACTGCAACTTAATTTTTGAGATCTCTGTTGATTTGATAGCATCAAGTTACTGGTCAATTGTAATGGCTGCTAAGCATTAATCTTTTATCAAGGAGTATAACAACTAACAACTAATTACTAGACATCAAGACACTTGAGTTTTTTACCATGCTTGAAGAGTTAATGGCTGGATCTTTTGGTAGATTGCTGTTGTCCAGCTATTGCTTCAATCAAGTGGATTAGAGTGGTTTGATGGCATTGCAGACAAGGCTTTGTCTGAGTTCCGGTATGCTATTTTATACATTAACAAGCGAACATTTTGTACTCATCAATTATTATTTTAGACCTTGTAATCTTAAGTTGCTTAGGCCTCTAGCAATTTTTGCCATAGTTTTGTAAGTAAAGAACACGTCATTCGCGTGTATGGAGACCAAAGCTTGGCAGAAGCTCTTCGCGTCTTGTGGGAAAGCCGAATAGGTGCAGTTGCTGTTATGAATCGAGACGCTGAGAAAATCATTGGTTGCGTGACAAAGAACAATGTTCACCTGCTACTGAAGAACAATGACCTAGTGAAACATAGAGAGTAAGTTTCGACACTGGATGTGAGTAGCTGCTATTGTTTTTCTCAGTCAATTTCTATAAACGAACTAAAATGAGAGTCGACACTATTGCAGGGATGTAACCATGAAGGAATTTGTTCATATGGAAACTGCAAAAGAAGATGCTCCTAACTCGGCTGGGGCACTTGGTCTAAGAAGCAGCTTGCTTCCAAGAATGTGCTCTCCTCTCACTGCCAAAAGAAGTGACACTCTCAAGCAAGCCATGAGCAACTTAATCGAGGCAAATGGAAGTTTTTGCTTTGTAGTTGACGATATGCAGCAGCCAATAGGCATGCTCACATTAAGAGATATAATCATTGAGTTTGCTCCCCCTTGCATGGATTCAGGCATCCACGGAGGTAGCTTCTTTGATTATGCTTTAGAACAGACAGGATGCCAAATAAAAAATGGAACCATCGTTTGTGACCATTAAGTTTGTCTTATACAATCCTTTAGGCTTTATATAAGGTTAAAAGCATCGATTTCATTCCATGCATGCCAGAGATTCAATCATAAGTCTGAGCTTTTAAGTCTATAAGCTTTAATTTGTACCTTTATTGGACAGCAAAAAAAATTGAATATTATTAATCAATAATATTCTCTAGTCCTAACATTCAACATATTGTTGATAACTAAAATTTGATTAGGCATGATGATGCAATTATGAAAGGCAAAGAAATGAACAAAATTTATTTTACATAACACATGTCTAAAGATCTCAAATCGGTTTCCTATGCAAGACAGTTATCAAAATTCTGATTCAATAAATCAGATGTTTGATGCTGGTACAGAACTCCAACAAAGATGTTCAACAGAATAGACTCTAAATTTTTCAGCCATCACCATTCAGATAAAAAAAGGTAAAGCTACATATTGTAATTGGGAGATCAACAGAAAGGAAAAAACAACAGGAGCAGAAACGCATTACCTCTCCAAGAAATGTTGCAGAATTTCTTAGAGAAAGTTGAAATGGGAATTCTCTCACACAGTCCATTCGTAATCCCCTCTACTTATGGTTTGGGACATGCCTCCATTTACTCCTATTGAATAATAGTTCAACAAAGAACAAACTCCAGACGATTCCATCTTCTATGTGGCTTTTAGGATAAACAACCTGGTTCTGCTCTTCACTTCAAGCATACGCCCATCATACTTGAATAGATATCTGATAATTTTCATCATCCATGTGCTTAATCCACTAAAATGGATCATAGAACAATATGAAAACCAAGGATTATAATATGAAATAATGATGTGAATCCAACGCAAATGTCACTCTGTTGACTCCTGATAACATCATTTGCAATATATCTGATCATGTATTTTTATCCGTGCAAGAATAGTGCTCAGATGTATTCAATACTTTTACACGTCTATATATGAAGACGCAAATGCTCCTTTATCTTTGTCCTTAGATCCAAGGAAGGATCAGAAATGGCACACTTGTGCCATGACCAGGTGCTAATACCATTAAGTGAGAGGCAGATATTGGCCCCCTCAACCTCCAAGAAACAATACCTCCACCAAATATTTTACAAACGAATTATCCAGGATACTATCATGTCATACTAAGGGGAAAGGAAAAACCAAAAAGAAAAAAAGGAACTAATTTAGGCAGAGCATACCAGAGCAACATTTAGGCTATACCACTTCACATGTTACTCCGCAGATTTGAAAGGTGATAGACGGTCAAAGATTGCTTCTACTTTTTGAAATGATGCCACCAAAAAGATTGCTAGGTTTACTCTTAATTCCCAGCCTGAATAGCTTATCTCAACCCTTAGGCATTCCAAACTACAAAAGATCCCCTTTTCCTGAATTCACACGGGCGAAAACCACTCAAGGCCTTTCCCATCAAAGCCATTGCAGCAATGCTTGGAAACTGCTTCTTCTTGAAGTTGTCATGCATTGCCCTTGAACTATGTGGTTCACAAGCTTCCACAGTATCAGGCTTCTTTAAAGATACCAATGGGTTATGACACCACCTCCGGATCCAAGCATGTGAAAATTTTTTTTCTTGACTTTCCCTCACAGATCCAGTGGACGAAGATCCAACATTCCTCGGTAAATCTGCAGTCTGGTCAGTGAGCACATTTTCTATACCAAAGGACTTATTCATCTTCGACTCCAAACTACTACTGTTGCAGGTAAGCATTGTACTGAAGAATTTGTTAACTTTTTTGTGGGGAGAGGCTTCCACCATTTTTGAGCTCTTGGTACCATGAGCAAAGGAAATTGAACTACTTGGTCTAAGACGCTTAACCCATCTGCTGCATGGATCCAATTCCAGCAGACCATCAGCGCAAACACTAGATTTCAAGTTGGTGGGATGTTCAGCGTGGGAAAGAAGCTGTTCTACATCCATACTCTGGGTTCTTGAGGTGCTAGTATCCCCATCATCAGTAGAACTGGCCGCACTTGGAATTGGACAAAGTTCCTGGTTAATGTCAGGTAACTCTATCTTTGGGAATCTGACTCTACTTTCTTCTTTGATTGAAGCTATTGCACCTTCAGACGTTGTTGACTTTCGCTGCTCATTGAAGTCCTACAAACATAAATGAAGGTAACTAATAACAGCAGCCTCCAAAAACCTAAACCAAAGAAAAAATCAAATACATTGACATAGAGAAATTTCGTAGAACATTTTCACTTCACTACACTTTTAGAATGCAATCGATTTTTGTCAAGCACTTGAAGAAAACCGAACTAAGATATCATAATATAGTAAAAGCTACCTTCTCTGCAACGGATGGAGCCGCATCTGCAACCAAAAACAACAAAAGTTTAACTAACTTAGCAAGTCAATAATAAACTAACCAGAATACTATATTTTAGCAGAACCATCTTATTTTATATCATGATTTTTTATCTTATGTTGTAAACCATAATAGCCAAAGTCAACATGATCATGACACAATACAGTTAAGTTCACAACAAATGAGATATAATGCACACATACCAGTCAATTGGTTCTCCTGGAGCATATCCATGTCCATGGTATCAGTTTCAGCAGATGATTCATTCTTGGAAGAAACTCCAGTATGGACATTTTCAATTTTTCCTTTTCCTTCACTCTCTGTGGAGCTGTCAAGAGGTAGCAGCTTCACTCCTTGCTTAATGTTGAAACTAAAATCTGGAGCAACACTTGGTGATTCACTTTTAAATTTTGTGGTTATTGACTCTCTGAACATTTGACCTCCACCAGACAAGCTTACATCAGTCTCTTTTGTGATAAAGACGTGGTGAATAGTTTGAGAAAGCTCTGCAGTGTTGGAAATTTAGAGAAAGAATAAAAACAAAGGCATTGGAATTTTATTGAACAAAGTTTGGTTGTGCTTATATAGGCACATGACCACTTATAACATTTTGCCAGAATCTTAAACATGTTGCACCTTGACAATCAATACTCCACCACTAACAATAAAATGGGACATTAATACACTACTAACACCAAAATAAAACACTTAACATTATTTTGAATTAAAATATTAATCTTTAATTTTTGAATCACTCTTCAAAATGCACAACCATTAGTAAATTCTTGTACAGTATCTATAGTGACACATATTCTCATAGTCTCCATACCATGTACAGAAGCATTTCTGGGTAGTTCATAAGATCCATGATATAAACTTGCCTCTGGATCCCTGATTGGATAGAATCTATAGTTTGGCATATTCTGGAATTTTTCACCTAGAAACTCTAAGCTGGCTATCACTTGTTGAGGGATCATGTGTTAAAGGACATGCATTCACATCTATTTTCCCTTCATGATTCAAAAAATTACTGCCTGTTCGACTAATGTAGTTTTGCCTAGGAGAAAAAGATAAAGTTGGAGGTCTTCTGCTGTTAAATTCTAATGGTACAATTGCAAAAGTTGACCCCAAAAGCTCATCCTTAACAGGTGCAGATAAAACTACTCTATTCTTTTCGAGCAATTTACCAGACTTGACCTGTTGCTCTGGATTTGATGCAATGCCTTCAGGCTCAAATGATTCAGTTGATTGAATTTCTGGTTGGGAAGGATTCCCTGCAAGCATTGAAAGTAAGGACTTGTCATTTGGACCTAGAGAAACATCACGTCCAGAGGCAAGATCAATTTTGGATCTTGCGACTCCTCCTCCATGGCTCAAGGGCTCGCCATTCTTCAAAGATAAATTACCTTCCCTATTTTGAGAAGGTTTGATCATAGGAGAATGCTGGGCTTTGAATGTCTCTGGACTTAAATTTTTCCAACTTGTTGAGCCCTCATTCTCATCTATTGACCTCAAGCGTGTGTGTGTCCAGTGAGAAATCCAAACTGATTGATAAGGCTGCAGACGCTCTTCAGGAATTTCATCCTTATTGCTCTCTGGTTGTGTAGCATGATCAGACATAATAAGGTTAAATAGTTGAATTATGCTCCAAAAGTATTACTATCCGTCAAACATTCATCAATTGCACCTGAAAAAGCAGGTCAAGTGTTCAACAAGCAGTGTTAATGCGCTAATGTTGACGGGAATAAAATTGCACAAAATAGCAGAAATGGGACAAAAAAAGGAGGGGGAAGAGAGTAGTAATTAGATTTTCAAATTTTCAGATTTCACAGAATAACAGAGAATATGAAATCCCAGAAGAAAAGCGAAATGCTACTCTTACTCCACTTTCTTATGTTTGCAAGCCACATTCAATCCCTACATTAATAAAATTTCTACAAATTTTCTATCACTATACTTAAGTGCAATTCTTGAAGAATTCAAAACTATGATACCTTTGAATTATTTTTCTTTTCATTTCTTGTTCTTCTCGAAATCTTTCCTTTTACCCACCTCATCAGATGAAATTGCCAAACAAATAGCAATATGAAGAAAAAATAGAATATAATTAGCATGTGAAACAGTGAAAGCAACTTCGCATCCACAAAACACACAAATGACAACGAAAGCACATAGGATGGGAAACCAACCCACAACATTATGTACTCAAGAGCAAACGCGCATGTATATTTAACTATTTATACAAAAAAGGTGTAAACTACGTACACATATCAAGCGAATAGAAAAGGAAATAATAGGTAGTATTAGAAAGTGCAGCCGCCATATTTAAGTGACAAGGAAGGAACTAGTTCAAAATCAAAAAGAAATTAAAAAAAAAATCCGATAAGCTCTACGAATTTTTCTTCTCCTTCTTCTTCTTCGACTTACCAAATTTATAGAGACAAACAGAGACTGCAGATCCAGCAATGAATTCGAGCAGATCCAGAGAGTTTGGCTTCCTTGTTTTTTTTTTTTCGAGTTTCTGGTTTGGAGTTTAAATTTTCTAGGCAGGGAAATTCAGCTATCAACTACGAAGAAGAAGAAGAAGAAGAAGAAGAAGAAGAAGAATGAAGGCATCTAAGACTAAGAGTGAAACAAAAGCTTTCGCCACGCCATCGTCGCTTTCAGCTAGTGAGCTACTGCTCTTCTCTTTCAGCTTTTTCTTTGTTAATAACATTATTATTTAATATTTTTATTATTATTTATAAGTGGTTATTCCGTAGCCACAAACTCTAAAAACCGACAATATAACAAGAATGAGACCCCACACAGCCGCACTCTTCGTTTCTATTTATTTATTTTCCTTAAATTTTACGAAATACTAAACTACAAATTATTAATTAATTTCTATCATAAATTTCTTTAGCTTTATTTATATAGAAAATTTCTCATTTTTCTTTAGTATAAAAAAAGATACAATATTTAATAAAAATATTTAAAATAATAAAATTGTTTAAGTGATGGATTTAATTGCAATGCGACTACTTCAAAGCATGATTATTGGCTTGTAAGTGATATTGTAATATCCTACTTGATATTTACAAGATCAATTAAATAAATAGATACATTACTTTCAACTTTATAAACTTTTAATATTAGAATTAAGAGATAAACAATTTCAAATAATTAAAATATTCTTATAGATTCTATATGTATTGTTGAACATTAATTTGATGAATTTAATTTCATAATATAATATATAAAATTAAGTTAACATAATTAATTATACTTAATAATATAATTATTATAAAGCTAAAGTTAGTTAATGAGAAAAATTAATAATAGATAAATATTTATTCTATAACTCGGTATCAGATTTAAATATATATACTATAAATTAATAATACTAATTATACTTAATACTATAAATATAATTATTAATATAAATATGAATATAATTAATATAAAATTGAAGTTCATGATATAAATGCGTTATCGGATTTAAGTAAATATATATGTTATATTAAAACCAGGTCTTGAATTTATCTTATTCTTTATTTAATTTATTTGATAATAAAAAATTAATATTTTAATTATTAATAGTAAATATAATATATTAAAAATTAATTTTATCTTATAAAGTGAAATTAATGCCAACTCCATGAATAAAATATATATGAAATTTTTTTTGATATGGCAGCAAAATTCACTATTAATAATTTTCATCTTATTGTAAGGATGATGACACTCTCACCCACCTCCACTAGCTACTTTGTTAGAGCACTGCTTCTCCTCTCAACTCTCATATTAAAATTTTTTTAGTAAATTACGAAAACCCATTAGAGGTTTTAATTTTAGCAAATATAAATAAATTTTTAAAAAATTAACAATGAATTCTTTGTCTTTTCATAAAAATGTCTTTTAAAATGATAATTAGAAAAGTTAGGGCTTAAATATATTAATTGTTCTACAGTTATAACTTTTGATAAAGAGCATCAAGACTAAATTCTTATAAAAAATTATTAGGCTATAAATAAAATTCTAGATAATTCACATTAAATTTATTAAATATAAAAAATTAATATAGTGTATTGCACTATAAAATCTGAATTCATACAATTTCAAAAAATTGATATTATCTCCATCGACAAATTAATTTTTAAAAAATTTATTAATAACTGTAATTTATTAAAACTTTAATGAAATTATATGTAATTTGTTCAATTTATTTTTGATCAATACTATCATATGTTAAGTGCAAAACGTTAGGCTGTACTGAATATCATTGACTTGCGAATAAATTATCACTCCTAAGTTTTGATTTCGGTAATATTCTAGTTTTTAAATTAAAAAAATTATTATTTATTTTCTGTAATTTAAAATAATACACTAGTATTTTTTGAAGTTTTAAGAATATATTATTTATCCACTATATTTTATTTTCTGATAAACTGTGTAGTCATTTTGTTAAATTTTAAGATATTTACCATTAATAAGAAATAATATTTCTTTTTGTTCAAAGATACTAGTATAATATATTAAATTTCAGGAGAATATTAGTAGGGGTGAGCAAAACTAACCGAACCAATCTCAATTCAGTATAATCGGTTCGGTTTAAAACAAAAAAAATTAAACTGAATTGAACAGAATCGAACAGAATCTATATTATATATATATATATATATATAATTTAATATGTATTATAATATATAATATTTATATTTTAATATATTATATGTTATTTAATGTATTTATATTTAATATATTGCTAGTTTTTTATTAATGTACTTTGCACATAATTATTAATAATTTTGTCCAGCAAATTAATTTTAATTAAGTCACAATTAATCTAAATATTAAAGATTATTAATTATATTTGATTATTATATCATACTATATATAAAAAAATCATGTCAAATTATCTGGTCCATTAATTATCTTTCCTATTATTATTTTTAATTTATTTGCTATATACAAATTATCTTATCTATTATTTTTTTACCATTTTTTAGACTTCTAATTAATAAATTATTAATATTATTTACTAACTGATATAAGCACACATTTGTCTAATTCCTGCTTTTTCTTCCAAAAGGATGGACCCCAATATTGATCACTCGCATTAGTTTAAATGATCATTTGTCCGCTTGTTAGTATGTATAAAGGTGGAAGATTCAAGCAGATATCCTTTTGGTTCTTTACATAGGATCTTTACATGAGCTGGTTGGAACATACAAACTGGAGGGACCAAGACTAGTTGAGGAAGATGATCGATATTCTTTTTAGGAACTGATGTGTTCATATTTGTTATAGTTTTATAGTTGCTTTTAGTTGTTTAGTTTTCTTGTTTTTATGTGATTTATAGATAAATTTGATATCTAATTGTGTTTTTCATGATTTTAGGTTTTAGGTGGAAGAAAGGAGCATGA